>SJYX01023815.1:372427-431700 GCA_006410675.1 Oreotragus oreotragus | reverse complement strand
GGGAGAATAGCATTGAAATATATATACTATCATGTAAGAAATGAATCGCCAGTCTATGTTTGATGCAGGATGCAGGATGCTTGGGGCTGGTGCATGGGGATGATCCGGAGGGATGATGTGGGGTGGGAGGTGGGAGCAGGGTTCATGTTTGGGAGTTCATGTACACCCGTGGTGGATTCATGTCAATGTATGCCAAATCCAATACAGTACTGTAAAGTAAAATAAAGGGAAAAAAATACTATACATAATAAAATAAAAATATTTAAGGAGATAAGTGTAAGACTTCAACACTGAAAAGTATAAGAAAATGTGAGAAATTAAAGAAGACCCAAGCAGTGAAAAGATATACCATGTTCATGAACTGTTCAAAGATCCAGTGCTGTTAAGATAGCATATATCCCCAAAACTGATTCAGTGCCATACAAAGAAAAATTCCAGCAGACTTTTGTTTTTGACTGGCAAGCTGAAACTAAAATTATATAGCAATCTGAAGGGCCTAGAACAACAAAATGCAATATTAAAGAAAAACAAATTTGGATGCTTACACTACCTGATTTTAAGGGTGACTATAAAGCTGTAGTAATCAAGACTTTTTATATTGATGCAAATAGGAACATATATTAGAGGAGCAAAATACAGAGTCTGGAAGTTGATTTACACAATTGAGTTTTGACAAAATCTGCATGACAATTCAACAGGAAATAATGGTAAAAAAAAGGGATAGCCACACTGGAAAAAAAAAAAAAAGTTCAAAATCTATCCGATACTACACACAAAAGTTAACTTGTAGAAGATTTTAGCTCTAAATAAAAAATAAAAATCTATGAAGCTCTTAGAAATAAACTTAAAAGAATATCTTACTGACCTTCAGGTAGTCAAACATATCTTGGATATGGCATGGAAAACATAGACCATAGCCTGAGTGTTTTAGCTCAGGCTTCCATAAAAAAATGCCATAGAGTGGGAGGCCTATTATGTTTCATAGTTCTGGATGCTGGAAGTCCAGGATCAGGGTGGTTAGGTTCTGATGGGAGACTTCTTCCTGACTTGCACTGAGTTCTCACATGAGAACAAAACAGAGAGAGCTCTGGTGTCTCTTCCTTTTCTTATAAGGGCACTGATTTCATTATGAGGGCCCCACCCTCATGACCACATCTAGCCCTAAGTACCATCCGCAGGCCCCAATACCAATCACATTAGGAGTTAGAGTTTCAACATATGAATGGGAGAAGGGGAGGAGTGTACAAACATTCAGTACATAGCATAGACTGAAACCAACAAATTAGACTTAATCTAAATCAAAAACTTCTGTTTACAGAAGACACCATTAAAAATTGTACAATAAAATTCACTCCGTAATAAAAAGGAGTGAACTATTGATACATGCAGAAACTTCAATAAATCTCAAAGAGAGGCAGAGTAAAAGAAGTCAGCCTCTAAAGGTGACATTCTGTCTGAGACCATTTGCATGGCACTCTTTTTGAAAAAAATTAGAGTAATAGAGTAGAAGGCAATGGCACCCCACTCCAGTTCTCTTGCCTGGAAAATCCCATGGATGGAGGAGCCTGGAAGGCTGTAGTCCATGGGGTCGCTGAGGGTCGGACACGACTGAGCGACTTCACTTTCGCTTTTCACTTTCATGCATTGGAGAAGGAAATGGCAACCCACTCCAGTGTTCTTGCCTGGAGATTCCCAGGGATGAGGGAGCCTGGTGGGCTGCCGTCTATGGGATCGCACAGAGTCGGAGATGACTGAAGCGACTTAGTAATAGCAGTAGTAGAGTAATAGAGGATAGATCAGTGGTTTCTAGAGGTTAGGAGTCGGGGACATGTGACCACAAGAGGTAGCAGTGAAAGAGCTTTGTGGAGTTCTGGCTCCTGATTGTAGTGTAGTTATGTGAATCCATTCATATTTTAATAGTCAAAAAAACTGCACACCAACAGAAGTCAGTTTTACTGCATGTTAATAAAAATATAAAATAATTGGTAACTAGATGGGGAGAAAAGATTTTGTAGCATGTATATCTGGAAAAGAACTAGTGTTTATATTAGAAAGGCAACTCAATAAGATATGGAGAAAAACTGAAAAAATACAAAGGAAGCTATTGAAATGGTCAATAAGCATTGGAAAAAAGTGGTCAATGTTAGTAGTTAGTAGTGAAATGCAGATTAAAACCGTACTTGACTTACTAGGAGAACTCACTAGAAGGCTTAACATTTAAAGGACAGTCAATGGTAAATCAACCCACTCCAGTACTCTTGCCTGGAAAATTCCACGGACGGAGCAGCCTGGTGGGCTACAGTCCATGGGGTAGCTAAGAGTCGAACACGACTGAGCGACTTCCCTTTCACTTTTCACTTTCATGCATTGGAGAAGGAAATGGCAGCCCACTCCAGTGTTCTTGTCTGGAGAATCCCAGGGACGGGGGAGCCTGGTGGGCTGCCATGTATGGGGTCGCACAGAGTCGGACATGACTGAAGTGACTTAGCAGCAGCAGCAGTGGTAAATGCTGGTCAGGATATGGGACAAGCAGACAGTAGAGCACTCTGATACTTCTGATTAATTGTAAAATGGTGTAACCACTTTGGAAAATAGTTTTATAATTTCTCATAGAATAAACATACACTCTATGACAGCAATGCCACTCTTAGGCATTTACTCAAGGTAGATCAAAATATATGTCTGCAAAAATTTGCACAAAAATGAACACAGCAACTTTGTTCATAATTGTCTCAAATTGAAAGCAACCCAAATATCCATCAAAATATAACAGATATAAAATTTGTGGTAGATTCATACAACAAAATGCAACTCAGCAATAAAAAATGAGAAACTATTGATATCCACAACAAACAGAAAACTTACAGAAATATTTGTGCTGAGAGAAAGAAGCCAGGCAGAGTACTTTCAGTAGGATTTCATTTATATAAAGTTCTAAAATAGAATCTGCCTGCAGTGTGTGAGACCTGGTTTCAGTCTCTGGGTTGGGAAGCTCCCCTGGAGAAGGAAAAGGCAACCCACTCCAGTACTCTTGCCTGGAAAATCCCATGGACGGAGGACCGTGGTAGGCTACAGTCCATGTGGTCACAAAGAGTCGGACACGACAGAGCGACTTCACTTTCTAGAACAGACAAAACTAACTTATGTACAGAACAGAGAACAGTGGTTGCTTGCGTGGGTGAGGAGGCAAGCACTGGCTGGAAAGGAGCAAGGAGCGTGGGGAAACTTTCTAGGGTAAAGGATATCTTCTACTTCCTAGTCCTCAATAGTATGTGGGTTACACCAGTATATGCATTTGCCCGGGCTTCCCAGGTGGTGCTAGTGGTAAAGAACCTGCCTGCCAATGCAGGAGACATAGAGATGCGGATTCGATTATCCCTGGGTGGGGAAGATCCGCTGGAGGAGGGTATGGTAACCCACTCCAGTATTCTTGCCTGGAGAATCCCATGGACGGAATAGCCTGGTGGGCAACAGTCCATAGCATCGCAGAGAGTCAGACACAAGTGAAGCGACTTGACAGAGAGCACATGCATTTGTCAAGATTCACCCAGCCATGCACTTAATGTGTCTTTTTCCCTGTGTAAATTATTCTCTATTAAAAAACATAATATGTGCCTATAGGGAAGATAACCCTAAGAATTGAAAGG
Organism: Oreotragus oreotragus; assembly: GCA_006410675.1. NCBI lineage: Eukaryota > Metazoa > Chordata > Mammalia > Artiodactyla > Bovidae > Oreotragus > Oreotragus oreotragus. The sequence goes on along the minus strand of SJYX01023815.1, from coordinate 428,053 downwards.
GCTAAGCTAGTAATACAATAAATGCACACACGGTTAAGCTAGTAATACAATAAATGCACACACGGTGGCCTTGCCTGGACTTACCGCACCGAGGTACCCAGCCCTGAGCCGGCCCGGCAGCTCCCCAGCACCCACCCTGACCTTGTCCTCACCCCTGCCCTGGTGTCATCCTTTCTGGTCGCCACAGGGGATTTGGCAAACCACTCCTCCACTTTGATTTCTCTCTCTGTTTGGCATCACTCCTTCACTTCAGTTGGCTCTCCTAAGGTGCTGGGAGAACAGGAAGAGGACTGGGAGGAAAGTGGAAGGAGATGGGCAGTCCTTACCTACTCCCTTGGGTTGGCATCTGACTGCCCTGAAGATGAGCTCTAAGCCCAGGTAGATGTGCAAAAGCCGGGTGGATCCCAGGTGGTTCATGGGTTCCAATGGGAACAGTTCTGCCGGGCCCAGGAGAGAGGCAGCTGGTGCTTTCCTCATGTGCCTTAGTATCTCTCTGCTTTTGTTTCCTTAAACGTAAGGTTTTTTTACCTTTAAACTCCAGAGGCTCAGAAAGATGTCCCTGTTACAGGAGCCTGCAGTTCTGAGGCTTGGCTCAGCCACTGACTGTTTCAACGGCACAGAGCCTGTAACTTAACCCTTTGTGGGTGGGGTGGGAGCGGGGGAAGCAAAGGAATGCATTTTTCCTTCCCCCTTCTCCTCCTGCTCTGCTGACCTTTCGTTTTGCTTTTTGCTAATGTCATTTTCACTCTTGGTTGGGCTTTCCCGACAGCAAGGAAGACTTCTTTATGAAGCCGCGGTGATAAACTAGGGTCATGCATTCATACACACAGAGGAAACCACTTCATCAGCTCCTACTCTAATATCAAATACCTCTAATCTCATCAAGAAAACAGCAAAACTGCAAATGCCCTTGTTAATCCTGTCACTTACTACCTCACTGGATTTTGAAAAATGCAGTTTAATTAGCAAAATAAAAGAACTTAATCTTTCTCCATATTATTCACACAAGTAAAAATATATGCGTTGGCTGAAGATAAAAATAAATTGCACAGGGCTACTAACCAAACACAGGGGGTGGGGGAAGGATGAGGCTGCAGCCACCCTGATTGGAGGGAAGGAAACAAACCCTAGGCTTTCTTAGGGCCTCATAAAAACAGCACTCCATTCTTCATAAATATCTCACACATACTTAATATAAAGAAGAACAATTTTTAGGCCAAAAGGTGTTCTAGCATACAGGATTGTACTCCCTTTATTGCAGATTGCCGGCTTTGTAAACATGCAGTAGGGTTCAGCAAAGCTGATGCCATGGATTTTAATAAAAATTGTACAAGTCAAGAGAGGGAGTTTTCCCCAACAATTATTTTTAAAAAGGAATTAAAATTCCATTTTAAAAGATGATTGTGACAAGATAGAAAAAACACAATATCTTTTTTTTTTTTGGTCTTTCCTTTTAAACTTGAGCCACCTCTACCCTCTTACATATTCATAAAATGTATACAGAGCTAATTTTGAATGTGCCCTTTATGACTATGTCACAGTCGTAATATCACCATGTTCCAAAGGTGTAATTAAAGATTTACCTAGATTTATGAGACTTTATCATTATCAATAGGGTTAAGGAATGCCAGGGAGACACATTGTTGGAAGATTCTGCTCAGCAGTTTCTTGAGCAATGAGAGTCCCGGTATTACTTTAGTGCTGAAAAAAATGACTGTTCGGCGCTAATATATGGCCCTTTATTAGAAAGGGAACACCAAAGACACTTCAGTCAAAACACTTCAGTGGCTTACCCATCTTTTCCTTTTGGGGAATGGAACTGGCAAGAAAGCAAAACATCTGGCTCATTGAATTGTGTGAGATGGAAGCATCAGCTCCCCACAGCGGCAGGTAGCTGACCCCTCAGATTCCCTTAATAAACACTGAGCCATATTAAGGTGGACCGAGGTGCCTCAAAACAATAGGATGTGCTTTACATTGATCATCACCCTCCGGAAGCCAGGGGCGGCATGGCTCTTTGCCATTTTGATTTACTCAGGTTCAGTTCAGTTCAGTCATTCAGTCGTGTCCTACTCTTTGTGACCCCATGGACTGCAGCACTCCAGGCTTCCCTGTCCAACAGCAACTCCTTTAGCTTGCTCAAACAATTCCATCGAGTCCATTCAGTCAGTCCATCGGGTCGGTGACACCATCCAACCATCTCCTCCTCTGTCATCCCCTTCTCCTTCTGCCTTCAATCTTTCCCAGCATCAGGGTCTTTCCAGTGACTCAGTTCTTTGCATCAGGTAGTCAAAGTATTGGAGCTTCAGCTTCAGCATCAGTCCTCCCAATGAATAATCAGGACTGATTTCCTTTACAATGGACTGTTTGGATCTCCTTGCAGTCCAAGGGACTCTTGAGAGTCTTCTCCAACACCACAGTTCAAAAGCATCAATTCTTCTGTGCTCAGCTTTCTTTATAGTCCAACTCTCACATCCATACATGACTACTGGAAAAAACATAGCTTTGACTAGATGGACCTTTGTTGGCATAGTAATGTCTCCGCTTTTTAATATGCTGTCTAGGTTGGTCATAGCTTTTCTTCCAAGGAGCAAGTATCTTTTAATTTCATGGCTGCAATCACCATCTGCAGTGATTTTGGAGACCAAGAAAATTACTCAGGTAGGAGCACCCTATGCATACCTGCTTCCCTACCTGCCATCCGTATGCAGCTTTCTAGGTTTAGAACCAGGTGGTTCTGTGGAAAGAAGTCGCAGCAGCAATCTCAGCAATGAAGTTTCTTTTTATATATAGATATTTCATTTTTCTGTTCTTGGAGCAATCTCCATTCAGAGCAAGACAAGCCACAGAACTGCATTTCTCAGACATCATACTTTTCACAAGGTAAATGAGTACGCCCAGGCCCCATGGCCTGGCACCCAGTCTTCAGGCTAGAAAAGGAAAAGGCATGTGTCGAACAGGCCGTCCTTATGACAACACCTCCACTCTGGTGCCACCTAGAATCTTCTGTCTTCTATTGGTCTCTGCAAACCGTGCTTCCTTCTTCCTACTTCCTACTGGTATTACTCAGTGTTTGGTTCTTCAGGGAAATAGAACCAATAGAATATATTTAGGTAGGTAGATATATGCATTCACACATACATACACAGGTTTATTTTAAGGCATTTGCTCATGCGATTGTGCAGGCTGGCAAGTCCAAAATCTGCAGAATAGAGGCTGGAGACTCAGGGGAGAGTTGCTGTTGTAGATCAAGTCCAAAGCCAGTCTGCTGGCAAAATTCCTGATTCCTTGGAGTTGTCTGTCTTTATTAAGGCCTCTAAATGATTGGATGGAGACCATTCACACTATGAAGGACAATTTGCTTTACTCAAAGTCTGCTTATATAACTGTTAATCTCATTAAAAAATACCTTCACAGCAACATCCAAATGTGTTTGACAAAATACCTGGGTCCCATGGTCTAGCCATGTTGACACAATAGTAACCACTACATTCCCTGTCGTAGAGCCGTGAGTTTCACTTGCATGGAAGATGGTCCTGCATGAAGCAGATTGTTACACATGCATGACTTGTCTAAGAAATAACCTGATCTTCCACTATCACATCCAACATATGGTGGTCCTGCCATAGTTTGGATGAAAGCAAACTTCTCTTAATTCTGAAGAGAAGGTGAAAAGTTCTTGCCCTTAAGCAAAGCATGCCTTCTCCTTTCTCCTTTAGAGGCCCTCTGCTTGATTCTGCTTCCCTTGGAAATACCTGGGATGAGTCTCCTGGGTGGGAGGGGGCATTCAGGGTCAATCCTCAGGTCCTTCGTAGGATTTCTCTTGTGGGCTGTGCACTCTCTTGTAACTTGTAATTCAGCGATGTTGTGTGTACATTTAAATAAGGAAAGAGACAAGTGTCTTCACCCATCTCCAGGTAGGCTTTAGTTGGATACAGCTGAGAGGAGATTAAAGACGATTGTCTGGGTGATTCAGTCCTCCCTGAAATGGGAGTCCTTCGGTCTTGAATTTGGCAAATAACCCCCTGCATTCTCTGCTTGGACTGGATATCCAGCACTAGCGCAGGGGAAGGCAATGGCACCCCACCCTAGTACTCTTGCCTGGAAAATCCAATGGACGGAGTAGCCTGGTGGGCTGCAGTCCATGGGGTCGCTAACAGTGGGACAGACTGAGCGACTTCACTTTCACTTTTCTCTTTCATGCATTGGAGAAGGAAATGGCAACCCACTCCAGTATTCTTGCCTGGAGAATCCCAGGGATGGGGGAGCCTGGTGGGCTGCCGTCTATGGGGTCACACAGAGTCGGACACGACTGAAGTGACTTAGCAGCAGCAGCAGCAGCAGCAGCGCAGGTGTGATTATTTGGGAAGGTGTTTACCCAGTTTGAACCCAGGTCCCTTTAAATACCTCCTGAGAAAATGGCAATCCACTCCAGTACTATTGCCTGGAAAATCCCATGGACAGAGGAGCCTGGTAGGCTACAGTCCATGGGGTCACAAAGAGTCGGACATGACTGAGCGACTTCACATTCACGTTCAAGAAGCCCTTTACATCTGAGGTTCTTGCTTAGACTGTGGGCAGAGACCAACGGTGCTGGCACAAGGGTTATTACCAAGTCCATATCCCATACTCAGTAGGTAAAAATGATTATCTTTATTTGCATCATGTGGCTATCAAGACTCCCTGAACGCACAGAATAGCACTGATGGTCTGGAGTGGTCCTGCAAGACTGGCTTTGCCTGCAGCGGAGGTGTCGGCAGAAACTGGAGCACTGGTCATTCTGGCCAGAGCTCCAGCCCCTTCTGTCTTATGCTGGGGGTCTAGCATGGAGCTGCCCACTTGGCCTGGCTCCTCATCAGTGCTAATTAGCACTGAGCATCCATAATGAGGTGGCCAATGTTTCACTTGAAGAAGTGGTGAAGAATTAGTCAAATAAATAAATGAACTAGGACGCANTTGGGGGTCTAGCATGGAGCTGCCCACTTGGCCTGGCTCCTCATCAGTGCTAATTAGCACTGAGCATCCATAATGAGGTGGCCAATGTTTCACTTGAAGAAGTGGTGAAGAATTAGTCAAATAAATAAATGAACTAGGACGCAGACATGGCAACCTCAAAAATGTCCTGGCCTGCGGCTGTCTCCGCACCTCCTCACGTCCTCCTCCTCACTGCACTGCTCCTGTCTGTCAGTGGGCACATCGACGAAACACAATTCTGCTAGTGCAGATCCATCCAGGTGGCTATGCCTACACCTTCTGCCTACATGGTGCCCCTTCCTAGTGGCTGAAACCAGTCTAGCTCCTTGGAGCCTCACTGGCTCCCTGTTCTCACTCGCCAGGCTGCTCAAGGGCTCTCACCCAGCCTGATCCCAGCCACCACAGAGAGTTTCTAAAGAAAGAGCTCTCAGACAAGCACACATCCCTCCCTGCCCCAGGAGGGTCAGCTCCCCGTACAAATGATGTGGTCCAGGTAACAATGCCAGTGTCTGAACACAGAATTCACCCTGCTCCCCTTTGCTGAAGTTCATACAAACCTGCTGCCCACATGGTAAGGAAAAGCCTACAAGCCATAGAATGCGGGGGTATTTCTTCTCTTTAGGTGGTGATCAGTCTAAATGATGACACTTTCTTGTTCTAAAAAAGTGGCTATCACCCTTGGAAGATAAACCAGGACAAGATGTGAGAACACAGTGCTATTCTGCCGGGTTCTTTAAAAACTGGTAAGTGTCTCCAAATCTCTTCTATATGGTTAGTTACAGCTTCAGTATCAAACTGAAGACCCTCACATCCCACCCAGGTCACCTCTCACATTAATGAGCTCTGGGAATCTGAGAATCTGAGATTCTACTTAGTAACCCTCCAAGCAAGTACTTATATACATTTTCCATAGAGTGAAATTAGCAGATGAATTGACAAGAGATGACACAGCTCAATGTATTTTTTAAATTGCTTACCTTTATCAGTCTATTCAAGCTGGTTGTGGCAGAATATACAGAATTACACACCAGCCCCAATAAGGACCTCTACACAGGGGAATGGTCAGATAAAAGGAAGGCCCCAGCATTAGGAAAAGGGCCTGACCACAGTTATCATCAAAGCGACAGAAATTCTGTCAAAGCGTCCAGCTCTCACGTTCAATATCTCGCACGTGTAAGAGAAGGAACATCTGTGGCATACACAGCAATATGTTTTAGCAATGTTTTTTGGGACCAAAATTAACATGAACAGGAAGACAGGTTTGTGTTTCTCTGTATTTTCACTTATTAATACAACAATCCGAAGGTGATTAGCAATTCTGAGCTATGTTGGGCTGTGGGTTTCCATGTGCAGTATTGAGATGTAGAACAAACATCCTCACTCTAAGCTCAGAGTTTGGACTTGGGTAAGCTTTAGGGAACTAAATAGGTTTGTAAAGCTTGGATGTTTTTCAGTTCATCCTCCAACATGAGGAAATAGGCATCAGAGAAAATGGAAATGCCACAGTGCCACCGTGTTGACCCTTCTCCAGTATATGCTAAGTGCCTGTGATGGGCCAGGAGAGCAGGTCTCAGTCCAGACCTAACTTTCCACACCCTGTTGTCACAGAGTCTCTCTTTATTCATTTGCTCGTTCATTCATTCACTGATTCATAGTCATTGGCTTGCAATTTTTGAGTGGTAGGCAGTCTACTTAGCCACTGTCAAGCCCTGGCTTTCAGTGATAATCAGACATCAAACAGATAAGTTCACAGAGAAGTAAGGAAGATGAGCAAATCCACATATAATTAAAATACAAGTCACTAGGATCAGGTGCTTTGCCAAACCATGTGTTTTGGGGGAGGACCAAGGGAGCAGAGGATAATTCTGGCTACTGATCCATGTATAGATCTCCCAAGTTTCTGAAAATTTCTACTATGCTATCTTACTGGGCTGGTGTGAAGCTCAAAAGCCCTTAGAACAGTGAGTGGTTATACAGAAATGTAAAAACTCTTTACTATCATCGTAATCTCCATCACCATCACCATCATCACTATCATAATCACTAACACCACCATCACCACCATCTCTGCCATCACCATGTTATCCCTGCCACCATCATCACCAAAACCCTCACCATTACTGCCACCATTATCACCATCACCGCCATCATCATCAACATCATTATCACTAGCACTGACATCACCACCACCCCTGCCATACCACACTGTCAAGACCACCATCATCATCACAGTTACTACCACCATCAGCAACGGCACCATCACACTATTATCATGATTTTTGTCACCGTCTTCATCATCAGGCAGCATTCTCCGCCCCTCCAGACCTACACCCCATTCTTCTCCTCCTGCTCTGTACTCCAGGAAACTGATCCACAAGGACTTCATCCACAGGCTCTCAGGCTCTGCAATTTCTGGCTGAGAATGGACACTGGAGAGCCCACAAGGGAATGAGGGCAGTTGGCAGTTATTGCTGTGCCTTTCTCCCTTCTGAGGCCTAGGTTGAGAGTGGTGGCATTCCTCGGCGGAAGGCCACAGTTTCCATCAGGTGGCTCTCTCCTGCTGCGGGAGGTCTCCGGGTCTGGAGACGGCTCTCTCCTTGACCCTTTGGGCTCTGAGGTGGGACTGGTTGTGACTATTCACTGCTGCTCGTCCTTGGGCGCCTCTTCACCCCTTGCTGTTTTCTTTGACTACTTCCCCACACTGTTGTGAGTGGTCTTGTCATTAAACTCTCTCTACCCACTCTGGGGTGTGACCTGGATTTCCTGCCAGGACTCTGACCACCCAGTCATTTTTCAGTCCCTGAGTCATGTCAGACTCCTTGCCACCCCATGGAATACAGCATGCCAGGCTTCCCTGTCCTTCACTATCTCCCAGAGCTCACTCAAACTCATGACCATTAAGTCAAGGATGCCATCCAACCATCTCGTCCTCTGTTGTCCCCTTCTCCTCCTGTCCTCGATCCCTTTCCCAGCATCAGGATCTTTTCCAATGAGTCAACTCTTCACATCAGGTGGTCAGAGTATTGGAGTTTCAGCTTCAGCATCAGTCATGCCAATGAATATTCAGGATTGATTTCCTTTAGGATTGACTGGTTTGATCTCCTTGAAGTCCAAGGGACTCTCAAGAGTCTTCTCCCACAGACTTATGGACCTTTGTTGGCAAAGGTCTGTTTGTGCTTTTTAATATGCTGTCTAGATTTGTCATAACGTTTCCTCCGAGGAGCAAGCCTCTTTTAAGTTCAAGGCTACAATCACCATCCTCAGTGATTTTGGAGCCCAAGAAAATAAAGTCTGTCACTGTTTCCATTTTCCCCCATCTATTCGCCATGAAGTGATGGGACTGGATGCCATGATCTTAGTTCTTCGAATGTTGAGTTTTAAGGCAGCTTTTTCACTCTTCTCTTAGGACCATGCAATCCCCATGCAGTGTTGTTACCAGAGTCTCCCCAAGCAAGGTTCTTATCGTGCTGTCAGCCATTGTTTCCTGATCCCCACCACCCCTTTCCCCAAGACACAGAGTGCACCCGTCTTTAGCAAGCTTTCAGTTATTGACACTTAAAGCTCAAGTATCCAGCGGTTGTATCCTGTGGGACTCAGTTCAAGCAATGCCCCTCAGAAGACACCTTGCTCCCCTCTCCTTTTTTACAGCTTCATCCTCCAAGATCCAGATGACAAGTCGGATAACACCTCTCACCCCAGAACATAATTTCCTTCTGTTCTTGCCCCACGCCCCACGAGAGAAGGGACTTATGTCACCCCAACTCCAGTACTTTAGAAGGAATGTTCTCGATGTGTCTTTGGGGTAGGCAGGCATGAAGGAGGGGACAGACAAGGAGCACCTAGCATTGTCCCCGAAGAGCTCCTAGCACTGCTCCTGGTGCCAGTGACTGGGAGGTGCTGACGCTCTCCCTGCAAACTCTTCCATCACCCAGCTTAGCACCCTAGAGGGATCAGGAACATTTATCCGATTAAATAAAAGGAATAATCATTGACTGGATACTCTTTGCTACACCCTGAGCTGTGGATCTTCATATGCTGTTTTCCCTAATATGCAGTTTTCCCTAATAAGCAGAATAATCCTGCTGTGAGCTGGTGTAATGTGGAAACTGAGGCAGGAACAGGATTAGCCTCAGGCCTATCGACTCCACGAACCTCCACGCCGGTCCCCAAGGCCAGGCCCACAGTGCTCCACTACACAAGACTCTGTATCCACAGAGCTCCCAGTGGGTACGGCACATCTAAGCAGAATGACCAGAGCCTCTAGATGTCTGTTCCATTATCATCAGGAAAATCGCTATTTCTGCTCTGTCCCACTCTCCGCCTGCCCCATGCATCCACTGGGGCAATGCCAGCATCTGGCCCAACTGTAGCCGTGAGCATCCAATGAGACAAAGCCTGCCCTGAGATCCCAAGGTATTCAGTAATAGCTGTGGTAGACAGAAAAGTATATCTTCCTCAAAATATATTTGCTTTCTAACCCCTGGAACCTGTGAATATTGCCACATGTGGGATTTTGAAAGGAGGGGCTTAGCTTAGCTTACTCAGGTGGGTCCTAAATGTGATCATGTGTATCCTTATAAGAGAAACGCCAAGGGGATTACACCTAACAGCACACAGCACAGAAAGGATGTATAGACAGACCATAGATGGGAGTGACGTGACTACAAATCAAGGGATGCTGTGATTGACAGCAGCTGCCAGCGGCTGGAAGAGGCAAGGGGTGTATATTCCCTTAGAGCCCCCAAGGGAACACAGCCCACTGACACCCTGACTCCAGACATCTGACCTCCGAAACTGTGAGAGAATACATTTCTCTTGTTTAAGTTACCAAGTTCGTAGTAATTTGTTAGAGCAGCCCCAGGAAAGCTAGTATAATAGCCTGCTAAATACTCTCAGCATTCTTGTAACTATCTGGCCCCTAGGTGTTGGGTCTGCAGAGGGGAGGACACAAGAATGAGGCACAGGCCGTGCCCTAGGGGACCTGACTACGATCCAGAGCCCCTGTCAGTGTGCTTGCATTAGGGACAAGGACAAGGCCTTGCTTCCTGCCACCCCCCTCCCAACCCCCCAGCCTGTTATCTACCCACAGGAGGCTGAAATTTTGCATAATGGCTTTCTTCACCCACCCCATCACTTTAGGAGATGTGCCAAATTTTGGCAGCTAGAGCTGTTCTAGGGAACCAAGCAGGCTTCCCGGGTGGCTCAGACAGTAAAGAACCCAGCTGCAATGCAGAAGACACAGGTTCAATCTATGAGTTGGGCTTTGGAGGCACGGCAACCCATTCTAGTATTCTTGCCTGGAGAATCCCATGGACAGAGGAGCCTGGTGGGCTAGAGTCCATGTGGTCGTAAAGAGTCTGACGACTGAAGCAACATCGCATGTGCACGAAGGGAGACAATCTCCCTGGGGCCCAAATCCCAGGGTCCCAACAAACCTGGCTCCTCCCTTCTGACTGGGCTTCCTGGAGGGCAGTGTGGGGAGGTGGGAACGTGGGGTGGTGCAGAGTTGGAGGCCAGTGTGCCCTGCTGTCGCATTGTGGCTCCAGTCCTTTCTGTCCCAGAATGAGGGCACGCAGGATGCAAATAGGTTTGGGGCCTTACAGAAGGCATGACTTTTATTCCTTCTTGATTTATAGGAAATACCAGTCATTTCCACATATTGGAACTGAGCCTGGGCTGGGTGTGAAGGCTTCCTTGTCAAGCGTCTTTGTGGCTACTCCACTGGGAACTGCTAATTAGATAACTGGCAGTCATGGAGTGTGGTGGGCACCCAGGTCCTGTGCAGGAGACAGCTGGGCCATACAAAAGAGGCTGCTTCAGGAGGAGAGAGCTTCGGTTTCAGATGGAGAAGAAGAACACAGTTTCCCTGTCTGAGGTTCCTTACATTAGGGGGTCCAGAGGGTGAGGAGCTGAGGGGTCACAGGGAGCAGGAAGCCTGGCAGACACATGTACGGGCTATGGGGGTGCCACATGCAGGACCCCAGAGTGCCCGGCAGACAGCGTGTCTGTCTGGGTGGCAGGGTGTCAGTGCTCTGAGGGGAGCGGAGCTAGGGCTGTGGGCAGCCTTGGCCTCAACTTCCACGAGGAACGAACTGGCTAGGAAGCACTGACCTAAACGCTTCTGTCATCAAGTCAGCCAGTGCCCGTCAGCCACTGAAACTTCAAATTTGATCTGGCCAGCGTGGCCAGACGCTGCCAAGGCGGTTTGAAGAGGATTTGGACTGCTCTGAAAGCTGTCTCCGGCAATGAAACAGACAGTCTCTGAGCTTACTGGGCTGCAGCAGCTGCCAGCACCATTCTCAGATGGGGGAAGGGCAGGGGAGGGACTCCTGGCAGTACCCACAGGGCTTGTCCCTGGACCGTGCCAGGCCTAGGGTATCCCCAGCAGCCCCCTTTTTTCACTCCAAAGGCTGCAATTCCAGGAGCTCCCAGAGTCTGCCCAGTGATGAGCAGGTAGAGGAGTCTGTGCTCTGAGCAGGGTCTGGGTGGAGAGCAGCCTTGAGTTTAAATTTCAGTTGTGATCCTTTCTCATGAACACCACCTCTCTTGTCTCCAAGCCTCAGGTTCCCAACCTGGAAAATGGGGATCATACTAATTCTCTCAGCACTCCAGCAAGATAGGGGCTAGTTGGGGTCGTCTGTGTAGGCCCTGGGCTGAGGGCCTCACCGGCTCTGGGAGCTCCCACAGTCACCCTCAATTCCCAGCTGTCCTTTTATTTATTCATTCAACATGTAATCAATTAGTAAACACCTATCTTGACTCAGGCATTGGGGCTAGTGCTGTAAACAAGAAGGATGAGGTCTCTACCCTCGAAGACCTTCTATTCTCGTGGGACAGAACAGACAATGAACAAGGCCATTTCAGACAACTGAACATCTATATTAACACCTAGGAAGAAAATGGAGTGAAGTATCAAGGAAGAAGGAGCGTCTGGCTAGGCAGCGTCCTGCACCAACCCCAAGGTGTCATTACATGGACCCTGGGGAGAGGGGATACCGCAGCCCCCGCTTGGCTTGTACAATTAATGCAGCGACTCCAACGGTGGTCAGGGAACCTCTCTCAAGAGATGAACGGAATAAAACTCTAGAGGAAGAGAAATAGAGCCAGAGAAATGTCGGGAGGTGGGAGTGACCTTGACAAGGGCAATGTGGCTAGGCAGAGTGAGTGAGGATAGAGAGGAAGTGCAGGTGGGGGCTGGACACGTGGTCGTGGGGTCGAGCTTGGGTTTCATCTTAAGTGCAGCCAAAATGCATCACAGAGCTGGACACAGGGGTGTCACGGTCTGATTTATGCTCTCAAAGCCACAGCGCACCACTGACACCACCCCCGTCATCACTCCTCTCCTCCATCTCCCAGGAGCCTGCCCTAAGGCCTTAGCTCCTCCCACTCTTCCCAACCCCAAGTCAATTTGCAGTTCAGTTCAGTCGCTCAGTTGTGTCCGACTCTTTGCGACCCCATGAATAGCAGGACGCCAGGCTTCCCTGTCCATCACCATCTCCCGGAGTTCACTCAGACTCATGTCCATCAAGTCGGTGATGCCATCCAGCCATTTCATCCTCTGTTGTCCCCTTCTCCTCCTGCCCTCAATCCCTCCCAGCATCAGGGTCTTTTCCAATGAGTCAACTCTTCGCATGAGGTGGCCAAAGTGCTGGAGTTTCAACTTTAGCGTCATTCCTTCCAAAGAACACCCAGGACTGATCTCCTTCAGAATGGACTGGTTGGATCTCGCTGCAGTTCAGGGGACTCTCAAGAGTCTTCTCCAACACCACAGTTCAAAAGCATCACTTCTTCGGCACTCAGCTTTCTTCACAGTCCAACTCTCGCATCCATACATGACTACTGGAAAAACCATAGCCTTGACTAGATGGACCTTTGTTGGCAAAATAATGTCTCTGCTTTTCAATATGCTATCTAGGTTGGTCATAACTTTTCTTCCAAGGAGTAAATGTCTTTTAATTTCATGGCTGCAGTCACCATCTGCAGTGATTCTGGAGCCCCCTAAAATAAAGTCTGACACTGTTTCCACTGTTTCCCCATCTATTTCCCATGAAGTGATGGGACCAGATGACATGATCTTAGTTTTCTGAATGTTGAGCTTTAAGCCAACTTTTTCACTCTCTGCTTTCACTTTCATCAAGAGGCTTTTTATTTCTTCTNCAGTGCAGCTCCAGGTCAAGGGCTGCCTCCTGTTGCAAGACCATGGCAGGACCAAGATACCGTGAACAGTGGTTGTAATTTGTCCCAGGAATGGACTCAGCTCAGAATGAAGCCTGGTACCTCCCCTCCAGGCCAAAACATTTCCTGTGGAGTCTTTAAACACAGCAGTGTTTATCTAGCAGGGCCTTGAGGCTCTGCTGAGGCTGACGGTTTTGAATGGACTTAGGTTTCAACTTCCGAGAGAAGTCTCTGTCCCTCCTCTGCAGGTGGCCTTGGCAAGCAGAAAGCAGGGGGACACTGCCTTTTAGGAGACACTGGACTTGCTGCCCCCCCACAGGACCTCACTAGCTGTCCGGGAGGGGTCTGGCCACCTGGACACGGTTGGCCACCTCGAGATCCTTAAGTGAACCGTCTATGCAAAGTCCCGTTCACTCTGTAGGCTGACGTGGTGGGTTCTTGGATCACTGAGCATCTCCGGGGGAGTGAGATACCCTGCCTACCATACTGAGTGTGTGTGGACTCAATCTGCCCAAGTAGAAAGAACCAGCTTGAACCTCAGAAGGTTCACACCAGTTTACACTCCAGCCGGCAGAGCACGGGGGTTCCTGTTTTCCTACACTTCACCTTCCTTCCTTTCAAGCCCTCTGGCTTCCTGTGCTCATTCACATGGATCTACACCCTGAATATTAAATTGGACCCAAATTTATCATTGGTCCCCCACCCCAAAAAATAACATCAAAAGTAAAACAGCCCAACGAACAATATCTCTTTCGAAAACACTGGTTTGTGAAAAACCAAAATATTAAAAAATAACTATTTTGTAATCATGGATTGAATCTTCTGGAGTCCCACTTTTAAAACTAAAATCTCAGATTCCATTTAATAGGCATTGGAATGAGTCTCCCCCTGGTTGGAGTGGATTCCAAAAATGACAGGTGTCTTAAGGATAAAACTTGAGAATACAACAGTGTTTTTAAAAGGCTTTCTGTCCACCCTGAATCTAATCCTGAACTATATATAAAATAACAGACATAAGTTAGGATCAGCACAATCAGCAGGCAAAGTAACAATGAGCATGAAAAATTCATTACTGTGTGCTATGATATTTCACAGGCACATGCCTGTTAAAATTCACCAGACTTTAATGTACCTTCCATGAGTAAAGTACATTAAAATACATTTTTTTAAAAAATACAATGACATTCTATATTTGTCAAAAAAAAAAAAAAAAAGAACCTTGCTTAGCTTGACATCACCTCTGTGTCAACGACCTGGGAGAGTTCAGTCTATTCACCTTGGAGGATAATCACCTGTGAGATAAACAATTATCTTCTAAAACACAATAAAATACAACGCCCAGTGCCAGAGAGGATGTGGTAAAACAACACCCTCATGCCCTACCCTTAGGAATAGAAAGCAAATTGGCAACCAATCCCAAGAGCTTTGACCACACTTGGACACCAATTCTTTAATTTGTTCTGGCCAATTGTCCCGGGGAAATAACTCTCAATACTTCATATGGGAAGTTGCTAAACAAATGGTCACTCAGTTGAATCGAGTTGGACCTCCCAGCAGCCAGGGAGCTGGAAGAGGAGGAGGAGTCAGGGGAGAGCTCTGGGTATGACTCACGCAGCCCTGAGGGACATAACCAAATGCGAGAGCCCGCAGGCGGGAGAGCAGGCCCAGGGCTGAGGGGCTGAGGAGGGACAGCCCTTGCTGCCTGGCGGGTGGCCACCCTGTCGTCACTCTCTCCCTTCCATTGGAGCCCCTCCCTGGCCTCTTCTTCCCACCAGGTGGAAGGGTCACCGCCAGGACTTTTCCGCAGAGAGAGGGAGGAGAGGGAGGAGGCGAGAGAGCAGAGCCTGCGTCAGAGAATGGGAGAGGGAAGAGAGGGTGCGGGGGAGTGTGGGGACGAGGGAGGGGAACCACGGCATTTAGAAGCTCGAGGCTGGAGCCCGCAGCAGGGGTGCAGGCGCTCCTGAAGACAGCTGCTAACACCTGTGTTCAGATGCAGGTACCACACCAGACCCGGATCCTCACTTGGCAGACTTGATCGAGGGTAACTGCCGTTTAATCGGAAAATGCAGAGGGTGCCCCTGGCAGCAGAAGAAGTCCATTTCCCTCCACCCTGCTGCCTGAACACAAACACGGTGGCCGTCCCACCCTGGTCCTCGGGCCACTCGCTCGAGTGGCGGAGAGGTGAGCGGGAAGGAGCCTTGAGCCCTGAAGACTCTGTGGAGCAGAGGCCCCCCACCCCGCCCCAAGCAGCCTACCTCAGGACTCCCATTACATGGGAGCAAAGTCACTTTCTGTCATTTTTAAGCTGTTCTCTTTTTCAGTTTTCACCACACATAGCCGAGTTTCATCCTAAGTAGTACAGTGACCAGTACATAACAAAGATATTACTCAGTGTCATAAACATCAGCATTCTAATTATAATTACTATTATGTTTAATGATGTACAGTTATAACATTATATCACTCTTAGACCTAGAACCTCACCTTGGACCAACAGTTTGGAGCACAGTCTTCAAATTTTTCTGAACTGCCTCTGTGTGACTGGAGTCAAACAGGTAGGCAGTACCTTCCAGGTAGGACACCCCAATCCAGGATGGGACCCATCTGAGCCTTGGTCCTCATTCCCTTCAAGTTTCCAAGAGGTTGATTAGATGCCCTGAGTTTGGAGACCTGTGTCTGTGGGTCATCTGGGGTTCTGTGGCCACTGGTGCCAGTCTGGTACCACTGACTGATACAGTATATTTTATGCAGGGTCACATGAGCCTAGGCCAGCAGAACAGACTCTGTTTTGGAGTCATTCAGATTGTTAATTAAGACAAGAGTCCTGCAAAAAATATCTGCCTGGACCCCATACATCGTAGGGGCAGCCCTATCATTATTATTATTAAATGCTAATAATTACTGCTAATAACAAATGCGTGTGTGTGTGTGCTAAGTCACTTCAGTCATGTCCAACTCTTTGCGACCCTATGGATTGTTGCCTGTCAGGCTCCTCTGCCCATGGGATTCTCCAGGCAAGAATACTGGAGTGGGCTGCTGTGCTCTCCTCCAGAGGGTCTTCCCAACCCAGGGATCAAACCCACATCTCTCAGGTCGCCTGTCTTGGCCAGCAGGTTCTTTTCCACTAGTGCCACCTGGGAAGCCCACTAATAACAAGCAGTCCCTGTCAGTCCAAACTCCATGGCAATAAAGCTAACCCCTTCCTGCAAAAGTTGAGGGAGTTTTGAACCAACTTCCTATAGCCAAACAGGGGCCAACCCAACAGGGTCCCACAGGATTCCTCTCCTGGGGGAGTAGAAATCCATGCCCCACCCTCCCTCCCAACCTGCCAGCCTGAAGGCTTCTCAAAAAGGCGAGCAGCTGCTTTTCTCTTGCCTTCTCTCCCTATCTCTGTTTAAAACGGCTACTGGAGTCCAGCAAACACTGAGGAAGCAGGCGCACTTCCAGGAACGACGAGGTTGACAGGGTGGCCGGGGCCCTCCCGGGCACTGAGAGCCGCACACACGGACTCGTTTCGTTCGTGTGTGTGGACGGCCACCCAGGGAGTTAGGCTGCCGCATGCGCCCGATTTACAGGTGAAGAGACCGGGGCCCAGGACCCACCCCTGTCTCTTATACACATCTAGATGTGTATAAGAGACAGGTTCTTCTGCATATTCTTGCCACCTCTTCTTAATATCTTCTGCTTCTGTTAGGTCCATACCATTTCTGTCCTTTATTGATTCCATCTTTGCATGAAATATTCCCTTGGTATCTCTAATTTTCTTGAAGAGATCTCTAGTCTTTCCCATTCTGTTGTTTTCCTCTATTTCTTTGCATTGATCACTGAGGAAGGCTTCCTTATCTCTTCTTGCTCTTCTTTGGAACTTTGCATTCAGATGCTTATAGCTTTCCTTTTCTCCTTTGCTTTTCACTTCTTTTCTTTTCACAACTATTTGTAAGGCCTCCCCAGACAGCCATTTTGCTTTTTTACATTTCTTTTCCATGAGGATGGTCTTGATCCCTGTCTCCTGTACAATGTCATGAACCTTAATCCATAGTTCATCAGGCACTCTATCTATCAGATCTAGTCCCTTAAATCTATTTCTCACTTCCACTGTATAATCATAAGGGATTTGATTTAGGTATAACTGAATGGTCTAGTAGTTTTCCATAGTTTCTTCAATTTCAGCCTGAATTTGGCAATAAGGAGTTCATGATCTGAGCCACAGTCACCTCCCAGTCTTGTTTTTGCTGACTGTATAGAGCTTCTCCATCTTTGGTTGCAAAGAAAATAATCAATCTGATTTTGGTGTTGACCATCTGGTGATGTCCATGTGTAGAGTCTTCTCTTGTGTTGTTGGAAGAGGGTATTTGCTATTACCAGCACGTTCTCTTGGCAAAATTCTATTAGCCTTTCCCTGCTTCATTCCGTATTCCAAGGCCTTTTTAGAAATGCTTCAGAGAAGGCAATGGCACCCCAGTCCAGTACTCTTGCCTGGAAAATCCCATGGATGGAGGAGCCTGGTGGGCTGCAGTCCATGGGGTCACTAAGAGTCGGACACGACTGCGCGACTTCACTTTCAATTTTCACTTTCATGCATTGGAGAAGGAAATGGCAACCCACTCCAGTGTTCTTGCCTGGAGAATCCCAGGGATGGGGGAGCCTGGTGGCTTCTGTCTTTGGGTTCACACAGAGTCGGACACGACTGAAGCGACTTAGCAGCAAACTGAATGACAACATGCCTGCAGTTATCCATCTCGTAACTGCACAGTGGTCCATTTATCCTGCATGCCTGCCCTCCTGCGGATGGACTTTTGATGGTTTCCTGTGCGGGTGATTATGTTTAGTGAGGCTGGTGCATGAGCTGACCAGGTGCTGCCCTGCAGGTGGAGCATAGTGGAGCAGGTGCCTAGTGGAGCATACACAGGGAAGATGGTGCAAAACGGTTTTCCTGAATGGTTGTACCAATCCCCACCAGCAGGGCTGAGAGCTCTGTTGGCTCTATAGGCTTGTCAATCCCTGGCTCTTTTCATCTTTTCTGGTTTTACCATTCTGTGTGCTGATATTTCACTGTGGTTCTTATTTACATTTCCCTGATGGTTACAAGGTCCAGCCCCTATCTGCGTGTTCACTGGCTACTTGGATATCCACTTCTGTAAAGGGTCTCTTTACATCTTTTTCTGATTTCCTTTTGAGTTGTTTCTTACTGACTTGTCTGTGTTCTTTTTCAGCTTGATGCTCCAGAGTCACTTTAAACAGTTAGAGGCTTGATCGTCAACTCCCACAGCTGTGTCCACCATCCTTCCCCTGACCCCACATCCTTAGGCCTGTTGGGATCTAGGGAATTTCTGTATTGAATGCAGATAGGGCCAGCCTCTAGCCATTCCTCAGAGTAGGTTATTCTCAACACTGGCCCTTGCCTTGGTCCCTGTCACCCGTTTGGAGAGCCATCTCCTTTCACCTCCCATATAAACTGACTCAAGGGCTCTGGTCCCAAAATTGTGCCCACCCTGAGCTCTGCAGACCCAGGTCACAGTCCTTCTTGTCCTAGAGTGGGCCTCTCTCCCCTTGCAGGGCTCCTCCCATGATCGTAGGTTCCTATGGGTAGGGCTGGGTCTCTATCTTCTTGATTCCCAGAGCAGAACCTTTCCAAGGTCTGGGCACTGCATCAGGCTGGCTACAGCCAGGGGCCAGGCCCCTCGTTCTCAGACAAGAAGCAGCAGGAGAGGCACTGACCTCCATACAGTGGCTCCTAAGCTGTCCCCAGCAGGGGCCACCCCTGCCCGGAAGGACCAGCGGGCTCGAGGCCAGTGTCTCTGTGCTCTGGTCCCTCCCTGCCTACTCAGGGCCCAAGTAGTCGTCTCTCCCCTCCCCAGGCTGTGACCCCACCCAGAAAGACCTGTCCTGTCTCTGAAACTCTGATCAAATGCTGACCACACAGGTCAGCCCCTCTAGAACCTCACTGCAGAGAACCCCTGAGGAAGATACTGCAAACACTGTCTCTAAAACCAATCATGCTGTTTAAGATTTATTTTAAAAAAGTCCCATGACATCTTGGGAAAGAAGATTTTAGCTTAAGTCATATGTGGGGCATTTTTCTTCGCCATTTTGATAACATTTATGCACATAGCATTTAACACTTGAAGACAGCTTCTCTTTTCATTGAAATCAATCAACAAAGCACAGAACCCCATGTGCCCATGGGAATCCGGATGTAAGAACTCTGACAGAAGGTTGTTTGTGTCTATGGGGCTCTCCCTTCTAACTGTCCCGGTCTGGGCCTCTAGAGGTGGCCTTGCCATTGTGATGAACTGGGCCCACCCGGCCCTCGTGTCCTCAGACAAATGGCCGCCCAGAGCTGGAATGAGACCGTGAGTTCGTTTCCAGTCTTGCTGCCTCCTCACTTTCCCAGAGAAGCCCAGCCCAGGACCCACCCTGCTCTGGGCTTTGATTTGTTGCATTGGCTGACAGTCAGTGGGGTCAGGTCAGGAGATGTTTTACTCCAGATTAAAAATAAAAGCCAGAATGCATGCAGGGGGATTTGGCTGTCAGAGATGGATTTCTGTTTCTTCCCATAAGGTTTGATCTCACCCCATCTACTTCCTCCCCAGTCCCTCACCCCAGTCCCATCCAGTCTTCCTCAGGCTCCTTCTGTTTCTCATCAAGTACCATCATCTCTCTGCACCAGCATCACCTGGTCTCAGTGAAGTTGCATGCCTTTCTTTCCTAAAACTCAAATCACATGTGCAATTATTTTTCCTTTGTTTATTCACTTATTCATTGGTTCAACAAACTGCTGGCAGAGATTATCTTCTCACAGGGAAGACAAGCACATAGATAGACAGAGAAACAACCAAAAACTAAGATAATCTCATAAAATGACAAAAGCGACAGGGACAAAGCAGGTGTAATGGTTAATTTTATGTGTGCACCTTGGGGGCACCCTGACATGTTATTCTGGGTGTGTCTGTAGGGGTGTTTGGGATGAGATTAACATTTGAATCAGTAGACTGAACAAAGCAGATTGCCCTTCCCAATGTGGGTGGGCCTCATTCAATCAGTTGAAGGCCCAAATAGAAGGAAAGGGCTGATTGTCTCAAGAATAAGAGGGAACTCTTTCTGCCTGAATGCATTATCTGGGACATCATTTTTTTCCAGCCTTCACATTCAAACTGAAACATCTGCCCCTCTTGGATCCTAGGCCTGCTAGCTTTCAGAGAGGAGCTTAAACCATCAGCTTTCCCGATTTTCTAGCTTAATGACTATAGACCTTCGGACTTCTCAGTTTCTGTAATCATGTGAACCAATTCTTTATAAGAAACCTCTTTCTCTCTTTATATAAACTTTATTAGTTCTGTTTCTCTGAGAACCCTGACTAATACAACAGATATATGATCCAATTGAAGAAGATAAGTGAGCTAAGGAGGAAAAAGAGCCAACTGTTCAAACGTGCGAGAAGGATGCTCTAGGAATAAGGAATCACATGTGCAAAGGCTCTGAGGTAGGAAAAGATTTGTTGTGTTCAAGACACATGCAAAAATAAAATATTGGTGAGTGCAATTTGTCTATCACTTGAATTTCTTCATATGAACTTTTCCTTATCTGAGATGTAGGTGATATGTTCTTAATTTGATTTCATTTTTAATATGCTGTATTTAGTTGTGTTAGTTCAGTACTCTAGGTAAATACATGGCAATTTAAATCATATAGATGTAAATGTAGACTTGTTTTCACAATAAACAAGGTTGTCAGGGACTCCTTGTTTTCAAAGTAGTATGTCTTAATTAAATGAAATCTTGGAGGCATCTTTTCTCCTTTCTGTCTCTCAGATCCACATTTAATCTATTAAAGTGCATTGGATTGTCCTTTAAAATTTTCCCACATTTAGAATATTCTTATTTCCACTGCAACCAGTCCAGATATGTGTAGTGGTCTCCTCACAGGTCCCATATTCATCCCAGTTAACTCAAAATTGTGTTTTTCCTTTTAAAATATGAGCCAGATAATACTATTCCTTTGATCAAAATCTTCTAAAGCTTCCTCATTTCATCCAATTGTAAGCCAAAATCATTATGGTGGCCCACAAGGCTCTATGTAATCTGGCTTCTATTGGTTTCTGACACTGTCTCCAACTTTTCTCCAATATCTCTCTGGACCCATTGACCTGCTGCTGTGCCTGGAACTTGAAAGACTCACTGCTGTCCCAGGGCATTTGTACCTCTGCCTGGAACTTTTTCCCCTACATATCCTTGGCTCTCTTCCTCTCCTACTAGAAGTCTTTGCTTATGATTCACCTTCTTGATGAGACACACTTTGACCATCTACCTAGATGACAGCTGCTCACCTTATCCCAGATCTTTTGAGACATCTTTCTTTGCTTTCTCCTTTTGTCCATGTGGATACTTCTGAAACACTCTATCATTTATATGTTTATCATGCTTTTTATTTATTGTCTTTCTACTAGAACGAAAAAGGACAGAGGTTTCTTTCTTTCTTTTTTTTTTCAGTCTTGTTCACTGATGACATATGGTAGATATTCAAGATTACAAGGTTCACTGAAAGAACACTTGCCTGTGCATTCCTTGAGCATGTGTGACGTTCATGTTTTGCATTTCAGACTGTGTGAAAGTTAAGGTAACAAGGCATCAGGGTGTGCAGAGGAGATCTGAGCTATTGCTACTGCTGCCTCCACTACTACCAACTAACTTTGAGTGCCTGCTGCTGCTTCTGCTGCTAAGTCACTTCAGTCGTGGTCGACTCTGTGTGACCCCATAGATGGCAGCCCACCAGGCTCCCCCGTTCCTGGGATTCTCCAGGCAAGAATACTGGAGTGGGTTGCCATTTCCTTCTTCAATGCATGAAAGAGAAAAGTGAAAGTGAAGTCGCTCAGTCTGTCCGACTGTTAGCGACCCCATGGACTGCAGCCCACCAGGCTACTCCGTCCATTGGATTTTCCAGGCAAGAGTACTGGGGGTGGGGTGCCATTGCCTTCCCCGTGAGTGCCTGCTACATGCCAGCTGTTACACTCAGCTGTTGCCTCTTTAAATTTCAGAACCATCCTATGACAGAGACAGGGTTATCTCCTCACCTTATAGACAAGGAAACAGAAGCATACAGAAGATAAACAATTTGCCTGCAGTCAATAAGTTAATGTTCTGTGTAGCCCAGATTCAACCCAAGAAGTCTGGTTTCAAATCTGCCCTAGTCCTGGTCTGCCACCTTTCCATAGGTCCCATGATACTGAAGCATCTGACTATATAGGATGTGGGTTATGGACCTCTCTGGACCTATTTACCCCAGAACAACTTCCTGAGGTCTTCACTAGTGGCCATTGTTGTCTGTCTGATGAAGAGCAAAGTTTGATGGTCACTAGAAGGGAGAGGGAAATATTTGGAGTAGAATGGACAGGGTTCTGATGAAAAGTCTTCTTAATGATTAAATCACTTTTGTTCTGGTCCTAGCACTTAAGCACCTCCCCCCACACAATCCCGTACCACTCCTGTAGGGGATATATAGCCTTATGCATCCTTCAGATAAATCCCTTTCATAGGCCTTTACACCTTCCCTCTCTTTGAGCTTTGGAGCAGGAGAATGGAAGACAGGTAACAGGGCTCAGTAGGATGCAGGAAGAGCAACCTGGCATCTGGTATCTCCTGCACCTCTCCTGGCAGCTTGTGGTCCATTTATGTAAGTACTTTTTCCTACCCCATGTAAATCTTCTCATTTAGATGTGTTATACCTAAATTTCCTCTCTAAAGAATTTTTATTCTGAGAAACAAGTTGATTTCTCTATTGAAGGGTTCCACTGTAATTAAACTGATTGCTGAAAAAGACATCATTCTTCTTTTAATAAGGCAATTTGCATATTCAATAACTTCAGCCTCACTTGCTGAAAGACAGTTTGAAAGTTTGTTTGTATATTCTCTCACTCGACGGTTTTCCGATTGCCTTACCTCGTTTCTAGTAACGTGGTGATAATTGAAGGGAAAATACAAGAGAAAATTTATTTTAATAAAAAAAAATTATGTTGTTTCAAAACATGGTACAATTAATAGACAACAGGGAGGGCTCCTGTAGGAGAATATCTTTTAAAAATCAGATATTTTGTAGGTTACTTAATTTGTTGTTCATAAACTGACTCCTCCAGTCTGAGTGGAGTTGGAAGCAGAAACATGGACCCCAAAGAACGGCAGGAAGTGAGAACAGGAGGTGCAGGGGCTAAGAGCTGAGTTAATATGGGACACCCACTCCAGCTACAGGATGAATGGCTCAGATAAAAACCACATTTGTTACATACTGAATGTTTGTGTCCCCCAAACTCATACGTTGAAACCCCAACCCTATCTCGGTACAGGCTGGGACCTGGGACCCTTGCTGCAGTACTGCAGAGCTTGCACCTGGATACACCTCTCCTTAAGTAACAAAATACAACGAAATCATATGGGGCTAAAAATAACTGTGTACATGGTCATTTAGGGCAAGTTCTGGACAAAAAGATACAAAAAGACCAAAAAACACCCAATTATCACTTCTAAAGATCTGGGAGCAAAAGCAGAGTATTGCACATGCCCCCTGCACACGAAACTACCCAAGAGGTGAGCAAAACACCTAGGTCACATCTCCAGCTGGACCCCTGGACACACCTCTAGCTCCACCCTATATGAGAAACCATGTAACCCCTACTCCCTACTTAGGCAGGGCGCAAAGGAACCTGTTTCTTGTTCTCACTGCCCCCTGCTACAGCAGCGGCCCCAGTAAAGCCTTGCCTGAATTTCTTGTCTGGCCTCTAGTCCATTTCTACTGACTGGGGAAGTCCAAGAACCCTGTGAGGTATCAGTATCGGAATTGGGGTGGTTGGATGGTAATTAGGGCTAAATTGTAATGGAGAACAAATCTGACTCTATACTGGATCTGTTTCTTTAACTTTTATATTATAGTGCTTTTGCTGTGAGTTAGGAATATTGTCTATAGCCTAAATATATAGGATAGTGTAAGGCCGGACCCCAGGGCCATGATGGGCCGCCCTTCTCTCCCTCGCCGGCGGGGGAAGTCCCTAACGGAAGGCGCCTCCCAGATCCTGGGGACCAATGACAGCACACTTCATCAGCTAAAGCTGCCCCACCCCAGCCACGTAGGAGGACCTATCAGCCCACGATATCTCGGCCTGGCGACCTATCCGAACCCCTGTCCATTAAGCTGACCATCCCTCGCAACGAACCTAATAAGCCACCCCCAACAAGGTCTGGGCGTGGACTTCCTCGACCTGCCTCGTCCGGTCCGGGAACCCCGTTGTAGCGCTTCGCCATTAAAAAGCCTGTTAGACACTTTTTTGGTGTCCTGGCTGTCTTTACCTAACAGCCCATTCTTAAGGCTCTGATTTTTAAAGGTATAACACTTCTATTTACACAGAGATGACAAATGGCTAAACAGAATACCATTTGTCTTGTTGGAAGTTTCTAGGAACACTATGACCTGACCTATGTGGACACCTGCAAGAACAAAGGATTTCAGCACCAAGAAGTTTACAGCAACCAAATATACAGCCTCCCTTTTTAGTATAAAAGAAGTCTGAATTCGAACTTGAGTAAGATGATTCTTTGGGACACTAGACCACCATCTTCTTGGTCGGCTGGATTTCTGAATAAAGTTTCTTTTCCCTGCACCAACTCATCTCTCCATTTATCGTCCTATTGTGTGGCAAGAGCTGTATGAGCTTGGACTCAGTAGAAGATGAAGTCATGAGGGTGGCGCCCTCATGATGGGATTAATGACCTTACCATTAAAGTAAGAGGCAATAAATGTCTGTGAAAGTCATCCTAGTATTTTGCTATGGCAAAATAACCATCATCAGCTTTGCCTCCACTCTGCTATGGTGAGGGCTTCCTAGGTCGTGCAGTAGTAAAGAATCTGCCTGCCAATGCATGTTCGATCCCTGGGTCAAGAAGATTCCCTGGAGGAGGAAATGGCAACCCACTCCAGTATTCTCTCCTGGGAAATCCTATGGACAGAAGAGCCTGGCAGACCACAGTCCATGGGGTTGCAAAGGAGTCGGACACAACCTCGTGACGGAGCACACACATATACACAGCTATGGTGATCTCCTTCCTGAGCTTGCACTCCTGGATCCAAAGTACTCCTGGCTTCCCAAATGTTCATGCCACCTCTCTCCCTGCTTGCCTATCCTTCGCTGGTCCCAAATGGTGAACTACTTGCCCTGGACATTATATCACGATACCAGCAGTATGTGGTTCAGGACAAAGCTTCCATCAGCCAATTTCTCCCTGTAGAAATCCTCTGCACAATAGTGATGTGTGCACAATAGTGATGTGTGCAGTCACTGCCCTGGCATAAAACACAAGATAATTCTGGGACAGTATGCAATCTTACAGGCAAATTCTGGCTGTTTCTACTATCTTTTGAACTTTGCATATAGCTCAAAGGAAACATGGCCCAAGGGCTCATCCTTAATGTCAGTTCAGAAGACTCCAGCACGACTTGGAATCACTGGGGCACAGACTTGAGCAGACTGTGAGTCCAGGTGGTGGCTTCTGCAAAGCTGCCAGGGGAGGTTTTTTTTTTTTTTTTTGTTTGTTTGTTTCTTAACAGAGGTATTTAATTGCGGCTCAGACACTGTTTTGAACCCAAAGAGGATGTTGAGGTCCAAAATTTCTGTTGGCATCTGGTGACATCAACTTGCATCTTTGGGCTGCAAGTCAGTAAAGGGGATTTAAGGAAACAAATTCAAACCAATTACTGTTTATTATTTAATTGTGGTATATATAAGTGAAAGTGAAGTCACTCAGTCATATCCGACTCTTTGTGACCACATGGACTGTAGCCTATCAGGCTCCACTGTCCGTGGGATTTACCAGGCAAGAATACTCAAGCAAGCTGCCATTTCCTTCTTCAGGGCATCTTCCTAACCCAGGGATCGAACCTGGGTCTTCCACATTGCAGGCAGACGTTCTACCATCTGAGTCACCAGGGAAGCCATATATAAACGTGTATATTTACATAAATAAATATATATAACATAAATGTATCATTCCAATCATTTATTTTCAATTTTTTATTGTGGTAAAATACACATAAAAATTGCCATCTTAAGTGTGCAATTCAGTGTGATTAACTACATTCGTGTTGTTGTGCAACTGTCTCCACAATCCATCCACAGAGTTCTCTTCATCACGCAAAAGAGAAACTCTGAACCTGTGCCTCAATAGCTCCTCCCTTTCCCCCAGCGCTGGACTATCACCCCTCTGTCTTCCTTCTGTGAAATTGACTACTTTAGGTATCTTATATAAGTGGAATCATAGAATCATACAATGTTTATCCTCCTGTGCCTGCTTTATTTCACTTAGCATAATCTCTTCAGATTCATCCACGCTGTAGCAAGTGTCAGAATGTCCTTCTTTTTAAGGCTGAATAATATTTCATTGTCAAGCTTCCCTGGTAGCTCAGATGGTAGAGAATTTTCCTGCAGTGCAGGAGACCTGGGTTTGATCCCTGGATCAGGAACATCCCCTGGAGAAGGGAATGGACCCACTGCAGTATTCTTACCTGGAGAATTTCATGGACAGGGGAGCCTGGAAGGCTACAGTCCATGGGGTTGCAAAGAGTCAGACACAACTCAACAACTAATGGTTCCACTTTTCAATATTTCATAGTATGCACTGACCACATTTTGTTTATTTATCAATCTGTTGGTGGACTCTTGGGTTGATTCCACCTTTTGACTATTGTGAATAATGCTACTATGTACATGGGTATGTAAAGATCCCTCCCAGACTGCTTTCTACTCTTTTGGGTTTATATAGCAGTGGAATTTCTGGGTCATACATACCATTTTCCACAGAAGTTACACCATTTTACCTTTCCACTGGCCTTTTGATTTTTAAGAAAGTCATTCTCTGCTTGAACAACTACCCTATTCAATTTTTAAAATATGTGCTTAAAATAACATGAAGTCCCCTGGGTAGAGTGACTATCCTCCCAAGCCCTGTAACTCTCCCATTTTTAGTGTTTTAAATTGGTTTTAACTTGGTGATATGTCCACTGCTGCTGCTAAGTCGCTTCAGTAGTGTCCGCTTCTGCAACTCCATAGATGGCAGCCCATCAGGCGCCTCCGTCCCTGGGATTCTCCAGGCAAGAACACCGGAGTGGGTTGCCATTTCCTTCTCCAATGCATGAAACTGAAAAATGAAAGTGAAGTCGCTCAGTCATGTTCAACTCTTAGCGACCCCATGGACTGCAGCCCACCAGGCTCCTCCATCCATGGGATTTTCCAGGCAAAAGTACTGGAGTGGATGCCATTACCTTCTCCGGATATGTCCTCTACACAGGTTCAAATATAGCATTACATTTATCCAATAGAGGGAGACTTGTGTGAAGACCCAGCTTCACGACTGTTGGATTATTTCATCTCTCAAGACTATTGTAGGAGTTGTCTGCTGATGGACGTATGACTGGATTTCATGGCACCCAGACTAATCACACAACCAGCAGTGGATACCATCCTTGGGCACTCAAAGTTGGCTGGCTGAGGGCAAGTCCTGGGGACAGAATCCACAGCATCCTAGCAGGCCAGGGTATATTGAGAGGCCCAGAGGGAATGAAACAGCTCAGGTTTTCTTTGTTAAGAGGCCTCAAAATCCAGGCTGACACTACCCTCCATCCCTACCCAAGAGGTGCTAAAAAATGAGCCTCCTGATGGGAGTCAGTGTCTCCTTTCTCCTTAGAGGTGATCACGATAATAAGCTCCAATCTTAGTAGCTTACAGTGTTTGTGGTTTTCCAAATGGAATTCAGGCTTTTTGCTCACTCTAATTTCCAGCTTTAGCTCCAGTTGTTGTAATGCAAACCTGAAAGGGTGAATTTGGACAATCGCAGCTTGGCCATTTTGAGCACATATGCTAGAACTAAGTCTTTTTGGCTCAGCTGTAGCTTGAATCTAATGAAAATGACAGATAATGCAGCGCTCTGTGTGCCTGCCAAAAAAGAGGATATTTCCCATGAGATAGCACCTGGTGATGCAGAAATAGACACTATAGATTTGTGATTGGCTGGTGCGTCCCCGTATTCATATCTAGTCTGTATTATCAACCACACAAGATCACATCCTGGATAATAACAGCAACAATGGCATGCATAAAAATTACTGCAGCAAAAAGGGAAAAAAATACTAGATCAATTATGTCAATTATATGCTAGTACTTTTTCCCCTCACAGTTCCAACACCGAGAAAAGGTGGCATCTCTCTCTGATCTAATTATTCACAAGCTTATTCGTGGGTTTCCCCCCTCTTTTCTCTCCTCTCTTTTACACACCGATATAAAGAAGCTCTCTTTTAGAAACACACCGTGGACTCAAACGTGCCGCCATACATATGTGACTTACATTTTAGCAGTTGAATAATCAGTTACTTGAAAGTAAAGAGGAAACGCCTCTTGTGTTGGCATGTTCTACAGGGAAGTGCTGGGAGGGGGATCCACTGCGATGACCTTACCTTAGAGCAAAAATGCCATGAGCCTCAAGAAGTGTCATAAATTAAGTTGCTATTTAAGCCCTGATTCTAGTAAAAGGGTCCAAATTTCCAAGGTGCCTTTAATGACTCTGCGCTCAGTGACAATGAAGTATTTCTTTAACAGACTGCCACTGAGCAAATATAAAAAAATGCACAGCTTGGAAAGAAAGCTTGCCATCTTCCCTTTCTTCAATTCCTTTCTTCTTTCTTTTATTTTCTTCCTTTTTCTCCTGTTTTCATCCCCTCTTTCTGTTGCTTCATTTTGCCTTTAGAGATGCCCTGTGAACCACCGTTCCTCACTCAGGGCACCACAGACGGGGTACAAGTGCTTCCTGACTTCCTACGTGACCTTCATAAAAGTTGAAGTTTTCCCGACCCCCACCTGGAATCTCTGTTATTCCATCTTCAAAGTGAGAGTGCCTGAATCAGCGCTCCCAGGTCCCTGCAAGCACTCAGATTTAAAGGGAAGAGTAATTTACGTAGGCTAGCTAAGGCGGAAGGTGATTTTGAGAGAGAAATACAAAATCATTAAGCAGATCAGTAAATTTGATAATGAATTGTTTCAATTAGATTCAGGTGGCAGCAGATGTTAAATTACTTTAGCAGAACCAAGCTTAGGGGTTTGTGGTTTACTTTTCTCATTGAAATGTATGGATACAAAGGGAGAGATCATATTTTCAGTCTAGCTTGACAGAAAGCCCCTACTGTGTGGGGCTCCCGTAAGCATAACTGCATTGGACTGGGA
The DNA here is from genome assembly GCA_006410675.1 of Oreotragus oreotragus. Classification (NCBI taxonomy): domain Eukaryota; kingdom Metazoa; phylum Chordata; class Mammalia; order Artiodactyla; family Bovidae; genus Oreotragus; species Oreotragus oreotragus. The sequence continues at coordinate 398,655 of SJYX01023815.1, read as the reverse complement.
GCAGAAGTGGACAACTCTCACCCCAGCCCTCCCTCCCTTCTCTCCCTGAGCGTGCTCGGGTGGAATCTACCTCTCTCTGCATCTCAGATCTCCAGTCTATAAATGAAGACTAGATTCAGCTCTGGCCCTAAAATATGTCTTGCTATTTTGCATTGCTCTTTACCTTTGCCAGACCCATTACATATGTTTCAAGTGTATTTGTGTCAGGAATATAGTATATTTTAGAGTATGTGGTTTACTTAGCTCCCAGGCTGGGAGGTCTGGTGGAACAGGACCCTTGATGCTCCTGGCACAGTGCCCCCTGCCTGTGTTAGACAGGGGGATATAGTCATCTGGAGCTGACTGTGATCATGGTGGTGGAGGTTGCAGAGCTGAAACAGAGGTGATGGAAGGTGAACAGTTCATCCTGTCACCAAATCAGCTCAAGCATCTCAGGCAGCTAACCCGAAAGTGCTTCCCACAAACCCCACACTTGGTATGATCCCCAAAGTGTCATGCCTATCAGTTTTGTTGCCCCAGGGGAGGCTGGACATCAGGATGTAGGGGAGGAGGGAGAAAGAACATGCTGGTCCCAGGAGGCATCCTGCCCCTTCTTCCTTCTTGAAGCATCACTCCTGGACACAAATGGCCCCAGGGCCTGGCTCCAGTGTGCCCTACACGGGGTAGCCCGAGGCAGGCAGAAGCCCTCCCTCACCGGCAGGCCCCATTTCTCCAGGCTCTCTGCCATGCAGCATCTAACAAAACCCCACCAGGTCTGCTGAGCTCCTGGGAAAACTGCCTCTTTAAGAACTTATCTCATATTTTCAGAAATTGACTGTGAAAATTCTAAGTAATGGTGTGACATGATCACACTCACTTTCTGTAGTTAATCCTTCACGAGGGTCAGGCGCCCCTCTCTTCTCGGTGGCTCATTTGATTGTCACCTACCTTGCACAAAACCTCCCAGCCCCGAGCACTGTCTGGTGGGATGACAGGCAGGCAGAGTGCTGAGCGCTGTGCAGGAATAACTGAATTAGAAAAAAGCTGCTGGCACTGTAATAAAGCGTTTAATGGACAGACAGCTTCTCTTGCCTTCCTTGGGGTAACACTAAATCCCTTTTTATTGTGGTTTGCACAGATGTTAGTGAGTTATCCATTTCTCTAATCATACTAGAAGTTGGCACATCCATCTTAAGTAAGAAGACCAGCCCACTTGCTTTTACAGAGTCCTTTTTCTAATAAACTTGTGTCAGTTTCAGGTCAGTTTTACCAATACAAATAAAATTCAAACAAATAAAAAGTATATTGTCTCATGATGAGATTTATGTAATTATGTCCCTTAGGTCACTTTAAATTTACACAGGGAGTTACACCCCGCATAACCCTTATTGCAGCCTGGATTTTCCTGCGATTCAAGAACACACACATACAAACACACAGCCGCAGAGTTTACAATATTGGATCCCTCAGGTCACGGCAAAGCCTGTGGTGCAGAACAGCCCCTGTTTATGTCCGAAGGGTGAGCTGGCCTGTGGGTGAGTCACAGATTTTTTTTTTTTTTTTTTAACAACTTCTTTCACATAAAATCTGCTCTCTGTCCGAGGCCAAGGCTGCAGGCCTGTCATGGCTTAAGGACCACCCAAAGATCTTTTTGCAAAAGACAATTTTGCAAAACAGGGTCACGGAACAGGAAAAAAAAAAAATGTGTTTGTTAAAAAGAGAAGGGGGTCAAAAAAACCTTCCCACCAAGGTGCTCCCAACTGCAACTTCTGTGGAACTGGGAAAGGTCACCTGAAGTTCAGGCCAGGATAAATAATTGCTGTGGTGAGGGGTTCCTTTTTCCCTTTCCATGGAGTTGATGTGTTCACAGCGGTAGCTGAATCTTGATAGATTGGCAGATGCTGAAAGGCAGCACTAGGCGGTGACCGGGGCAGGGTTGCACTTCAGTTCCCAGGGCAAAGGGTGGGCAGCTGAGGTCCTGGGCTGGGTGGATCAGAGGCCAGGTGACAAAGCCACCTCTGTCCTTTCACAGAGCAGGAGCAGAGCCTGGCCCTGGCATCATCCTGGCATGGACGCGACAGGGTGAGATCTCTTGCATGACCGAGGCCCAGGGCTGCCGCTTGCCTTTGTGTGCACAGAATTACTGCTCTCTGGGGCCTCCCCCTGCAAGCGAGCAGGGCTGTCTCTGTTGTGCTTCCTGGTCCAGCCGTCCACTTCATAAATCAAAGATGATGGGTGGTGCTTTAACCGTTTGGTGTCCTGTTTCAAGGAGGAAAGCAACTATGGCTGCTGCAAGGAGGGAAGCCGAGGAGGATTAAAGAGTCTCTGGGCTCCCTCATTCACCCACTGGTTATGTTTCAGAAACTGAGGTCCTAAGAGGAGGCGTGGCTTGCTGAGGGCCCGTCTAACAAGGCATGAAGAGCTTAGACTGGTCTGGGACCCTGACTCCAAGTCTTTCTTCATTCATTGGCTCATTCATCATTTCATTGGGTAACTATTTACAGGGGGCCTACCATGTGTCAGGGGCTTCCCAGGTGGTGGCTCAGCAGTAAAGAATCTGCCTGCCAATGCAGGAGACACGGATTTGATCCCCTAGATTGGGAAGATCCCCTGGAGAAGAAAATGGAAACTCACTCCAGTATTATTGCCTGGGAAATCCCATGGGCAAAGGAGCCTGGTGGGCTACAGTCTAAAGGGTCACAGAGTCAGACAAAACAGAATGACTAGGCTCTAGTACTTCACTTCGACAAAGAAATGTTAGTGATTTTTCCTTTGGTTATGATGAAAAACTGACAAGTATAAAGCTGCATACCTGAGATCTTCATCTATTTGGCAGCTATCATCCCCTTTCAGGGGTCTGGCAATGAACTGAGATCTTCCAGGAGATGATGGTTTAGGTGGACAGGTAATCCAACCCCCTACCCCTCGGACCTCAGGGGGTCCTTGAGGTCACAGCATCTCTCAGGAGCAGTGGAATCTATGTCAGGGCCAGCATCCCCTGCCCCCTACAGACCTCAGGGGTTAACCGCAGCTCTTGGGAGCAGTGGGGTCCATGCCAGGGCTGGGCAGGCTGGTCAGGCTAGGTGGTGGGGCCTTTGCCCGCTCTCTGATGGTGAAAGCCTCACAAACCACAGTCTGCATCTGGAGACACAGAAATGGCCTTTGCAACACATCAGTTCCTGACTGATAGTTGAGGCTGGGCTGGTCCCCAAAATTCCAGTCTTGAATGGGACTCACTTTGAGTTAAAGGCTTTGTCTCTGTTGGGGGACATTTTCAGCTCTCTGTGTTCTTTTTGCCATCACCTCTCACCCTAACTCCAACCCCAAGCCTGGAGAAGTTGTGTGTGTATGAAAGACCCTGTGTGTGTCTCACTTGCACCAGTCACCTACTCCAATAGGTCTTAAGCGGCAGGTGAGAGAGGCAGAGTCCAAACAACAAGACCAGCAAATCAATATCCACCAGGGGTGCAGGACACAAGTTGCCCCCTGCAACAGCTCCAGCCATTCAGTCTAGAAAGAAAGGAAGGGCTTGTGCAATTGGCCTGAAAGGATGCCCCTTCCTTTCCCACCGATGGGGAGTGTGAGGAGCTCTGACAACTACCAGGGCCCCAGGGGTCAGACGAAGGAAGAGCTGTGGATTGGAGTTTCTATGGACAATACTGTGATGTCAATCATCTAGGAAACTTTAAGCAAACTCTGGGAGATAGTGAGGGACAGGAAAGCTTCGCACACTGCAGTCCATGGGGTCATAAAGAGTGAGATATGATTGAGCGACTGAACCCAGCAATGAACCCAGCACCTTACCGGTTGTGCCTTCCCTCCCCCATCTCCCACCTGTCCTCTTCATTGTCCTCTGGGCCTCTGGCTGCCCACCCACAGGGTGCTGGAGTCAAGGGGCTAGACTCTGGAGCCAGCCTGCGCACACAGACTCCCAGCTCAGCCCTCCTCACTGTGTGGACCACTTCAGATGGACTCCTACCCTCTATGCGTCTCAGCTTCCTCGTCATAGTATGGAGATAAGAATGCACTCACATTCCCAAGGCTCTTGTGTGGATTACATGAGTGAATTATCATAAAGTACTTAGGAGGATGCCTGTTCAGCTCTTCCTGACACACAATAAATGGTGCTCAGTAATTCCTCTAGGCTGCATTCTTTTCTCCAGGCCCTAGGTCCAAACTCATCTTTTTCTTTTCGGCCACATCACGTGGCTTATGGGATCTTAGTTCTGGAATCAGGGGTTGAACCCAGGCCATTGACAATGAGAGCACAGAGTTCTAACCACTGGGCTGCCAGGGGATTCCCCAAACTCATCTTTTACAGCCTTGTGCCAGTAGTTCGACTCCCCCTGCTCCACTGCAGCTGTCATGCCTCCCTCCATGGAGGCATTACCCTCAGCAAACCCAAGCTTCAAAAATTGGCATTCAAGACTCTTCATGATTGGACTCCCTCTTCTCTCTCCAGGCTTAATGTTCCAACTCTACCTCCAGCTCTGCTTTGGTCAATCTGGTTCCATCCATCCATCTACGCACCCACCATCTATCCACCCATCCATCTACCCATCCACCATCTACCCACCCACCATCTATCCACCCATCCATCTACTCATCCCTTCATCTGTTTAAACACACACATCCATATGCTTCTAAGCTGACTCCCAAAGAGGCCTAAGAAAGCATTCACCCACACAGAAGCTTGCCCTTCCTATATGGCCCCACTGGCTTGCCTCTCAGAGAAATAAAATATAGATTGGTAGATAGATAAATAGATAGACAGGTATTAGTTGATTATGAGGGATTGACTCTCATGATTATGGAGGCTGAGAAGTCCTGGGATCTCTGGTCTGAAAACTGGAGACCCAAGAACACTAATGGTATGATTCAGTCTGAGTCTGAAGGCCTGGGAACCAGGGGAGCCAGTGGCATAAATCCCAGTCTGAAGGGAGGAGTCTGAAGGGCTGGGAATGAGATGTCCCAGCCCAAGTGGTAAGGTAACAAAAAAGAGGAAATGCCTCCTTTCTCCACTTTTTAAATTTTTCAAGCCACCAGTGGACTGGGTGATGCTCACCCACACTGGGAAGGGCAATCTGCTTTACTGTCCACCAGTTTAAATGCTAATCTCTCATCCAGAAACACTCTCACAGACAAGGCCAGAAATGTTTATTCTGGGCACCCTATGGCCGGTCATGTTGACATATAAATTAACCACCACACCTCTCCTCCTGGGGAGTCTACCTTCCCTACACTCTCTGTGGCTTATATACTCAGATGTGTGTTTTAGTCTCAGCTACTAAGACTATTAGGAACGTCAGTTTCTCATCAAGCTCATGAAACAGGCCTTCCCCACTGAGTGCTGTGTGATTCACTGGGGACACGTAAACGACACTGTAGGGCTGGCACATTGTAGGTACTCAAAGGAAAGGGAATTATTTCTCTATTTCCCAAGATTTTCAGGGCTTGGGGTCACTCTGAATGCCAGCGGCATCTACTTTTACTTTCGTGACTATAGCATCTCTACTCGTTACCTGGCTCCTTTGAGTTATTCTTGCCTGAACTAACATGCATGGAGTACTTAGTAGGTGCTCAGTTAGCATTTGGTTGAGGGGTAGCAAAGAGATTTTACAGCTAACGATGACTCTGACTAATTTTAAGTGGCAGCTTAGAGGATGGGGTTGACAAAGATCCTGAGGCTCTCTCTGGCCTCGGTGGTCCACAGATTTCATGATGGGAAAGTGATATGTGTCGTGGCTTGGGAAAGGGAAGAGAGGCGAAAGTACCATCTTTCTACAACCAGGAAAATATGGGAAAGTTTGAGAAAAGCCATCATCCACGTATCCATTCAAGTGTTTGAGAACAATTTTGGTGGGCCCAGAAATACCTTTTTCCTCTTTATTTGCAAAACTAACATAAACGATCATTTCCACTGACAGTCAGATAATAGGTGAATTTAAACTGTCCATTCATTTCTGAAAAAGTCTTGAATGAATACTATATTTGAAGTCTTAACATTTTATCTAATTATAATTAGATCTTCCACAGTGTTATTTACTTTTCCTAATAATTACTGAGTACCTTCTGTGTGCTAGGGGCTGGGGAGTCATCTTCAATGAGTTCACAGTTCAATTCCATCCCTTGGGGGATAGAATCAGGTAAGGACATAATGATGCTGAAAGTCACATGTGTCGTGGCTTGGGAAAGGGAAGAGAGGCGAAAGTACCATCTTTCTACAACCAGGAAAATATGGGAAAGTTTGAGAAAAGCCATCATCCACGTATCCATTCAAGTGTTTGAGAACAATTTTGGTGGGCCCAGAAATACCTTTTTCCTCTTTATTTGCAAAACTAACATAAACGATCATTTCCACTGACAGTCAGATAATAGGTGAATTTAAACTGTCCATTCATTTCTGAAAAAGTCTTGAATGAATACTATATTTGAAGTCTTAACATTTTATCTAATTATAATTAGATCTTCCACAGTGTTATTTACTTTTCCTAATAATTACTGAGTACCTTCTGTGTGCTAGGGGCTGGGGAGTCATCTTCAATGAGTTCACAGTTCAATTCCATCCCTTGGGGGATAGAATCAGGTAAGGACATAATGATGCTGAAAGTCACCTGTTTGGCTTCACTACCTAATTAAGTTTGAGCTCGGCCACCAATATGTTCCTTTTCCACTGAACTTTAAAGTACTCTGCAGACACATCAACTAGACATATGTGAAAATGACCTACAGATATCCAGAAATAAAAATCCACTTTGGTGTATGGCAGGAGTTGGGAAAGTGTGGTCAATGGGCCAAATCCAGACCCACCATCCATGTTAGGAATAATTTTATTGAAACCCAGCGTGTCTGTTCTGTTACATTACTGTCTACAGCTCACGCCCTACAAGGGCAGCGTTGAATCATAATAGAGTTGGTGCAGCTTAAAATATTTACTATCTGGCCCTTTATAGAAAGAGTTTTCCAAACTGGCTAAAGAACAAGATAGTATAATTCCGAAAATACATCTGCAGACCTGCAGAATTGGGCCCAAGGAGGTGGCCAAGGTGTACAAGGCTGAGGGGAGGGGGATCTAAATGTTGTCCAGATATTAGGAGCTGCAGATGTGGCTCAAGGGCTCACCTCTTCTGGTATAAATGTTGCATTTTCCTGAAAGGAAATTGAGTAGAGAGTAAATTAGGAAGAGCAGGGGAATAAATAAAATTAGATTCCAAGTATGCATGCTCCTTAATATGTGAATGGTTTGTGTTAAATATCCTGCAAAACATCACATCAGTGTCGGTGATCCAGGACCTAGGATCACCAACACAATTTTAAGATGTTTCCCTTGGTGAAAAGGATGTTTTTAAGTGTATGTGCACATACAAAGACAGACATCACACATGTGGTCACCAGGGGCTATTCAAAGTGAGATGTGTGTGCGTGTGTAACAAATATATCTTTCCATATCTACATATAGAAATACTAAGGCACATATAAATAAATGTTAAATAAAATTTCACTGACTTTGGAACTATGTAAAGAAATCTTGAGCTGTAGAGATAACTTCTGAGAGAGGGAAGGAGTTGGATGAAATAAATGAGAAAACTAAGGGAATGCATGAGAAATTTACACACACGTCTATCAGCAGTTATAAAAAGATATTTAAAGTATATATCTGCATTTGAACATATACAAATATTTTAAGCATATATAAAGATATTTAAATTATATATGTGTATATTTTATGATCAGAGTGTTAGGCACCCTGACAGGCTACACCAAGGAAAGGTGTCATTCACTGTTTCTTGGTGGAAAGGCTGGTGGGCCCCAGAATACCAGCGTCTACCAGCCGTTTCTAAGACCAGGATATTTTATGCATCTTAGAATGCAAACTGACTGTTAGCACATGCACAGTTCTTAGAGGGAAGACTCTGAGGTCCAATGAATAGTATCTTGGCTCTACATGTTGGCTGTGTGACTTTGGGCAAATTACTTAACCTCTCTGTGCCTTGGCAGCCTTACTTGTGATAGGTAAATAGCAACAGTACCTGTCTCTGGATTAATATAGAAATGAAACAAATTAATATCTAAGCACAGTTTCTGGCACATAATAAACTCTCAAGAAAGTAAGCTATTTTGGGTATTATTTATATCTGTGGGCTGAGATGTGTTTCTGTTACCTTCAAGAGAAGCTTTGAGGAAAATAGTTTTTGTTGTTTTTTCAATTAACATTCTATGTCATCAGTGCCCTTTATGGTCAACAAAGCACCTCCACGTGTTGTCTCAGAGTAGTGTTGTTCAATAGAAATAGAGTGAAAGCCTAATAGGTAACTTTAACTTTTCTTGTAATCACACTAAAATACAGCAAGAAGCAAGTGAAATCTATTTTATCTTATTTAGTTCAAATAAGATATATTTAGCTCAAGTAAGTTATATCAGCCTTCCCTGCTAACTCAGTTGGTAAAGAATCTGCCTGCAATGCAGGAGACCCCATTTTGATTCCTGGGTTGGGAAGATCTGCTGGAAAGGGGATAGGCTACCCACTCCAGTATTCTTGGGCTTCCCCTGTGGCTCAGCTGGTAAAGATTCCATGTGCATTGCAGTAGACCTGTGTTCATTCCCTGGGTTGGGAAGATCCTTTGGAGAAGGGAAAGGTTACCCACTCTAGTATTCTGGCCTGGAGAATTTAATGGACTGTAGTCCATGTGGTCGCAAAGAGTCAGACATGACTGAATGACTTTCACTTCACATTTAGCTCAACAGTGAGAGGCAAAGTAAAGACCCTTTCAAAGATATCAAAAGTCTGCAATATTGTACATTACATGGAAAAAGAGATTTGAGGTTACAGATGGAATTAAGTTCACTAATCAGCTGATTTTAAGATACAGCTATTTTCTAGATTGTCTGAGTGGGCCTGATGCATTCACAAGGGTTCTTGAAAGTGAAGAGAGAGGCAGAAGAGAAGGTCAGGGTGATGCCACGGGAGAGGAAATTGTCCAGCTCTTGTAGGATGGAAGATAGAAGGTGAGCCACGGGAGGTGGGCCACCTCTGGAAGCTGGAAAAGGCAAGGGAAGAGATTCTCTCCTGGATTCCAGAATGGAATACAGCCCTGCTGACACCATAATCTTAGCTCAGTAAGTCCTGGGTTGCTCTTCTAACTGACAAAACTGTAGGGTCACACATTCAGGTTATTTTGAGCCACCTAGTTTGTAATAATTTGTTATAGCTGCAATAGAAAATGAATAAACTGATATCAAAATATTATCATTTCAAATCAATCAGTATGACAAATTATTAATGAGATCCATTACATTCTTCATTTTTTTTCATACTGCTTGAAATCCAGCATGTTGATAGCACATTTTATACCAGCCAAATCACATTTCAGATGCTTGATAGCCAGGCAGGGCTCATGGCTGCCATTTTGGACACTGCAAACTGAGTTGATTCCCACAATAACTCTGTGTGGTGATATTAGCAGTAGGCGTTCCTGTGTGGCTCAGTGGTAAAGAATCTGCCAGCCAGTGCAGGACATGCATGAGCTGTGAGTTCGATCCCTGGGTTTGGAAGATCTCCTGGAGGAGGAAATGGAAACCCACTCCAGTATTCTTGCCTGGAAATCCCATGGACAGAAGAGCCTGGCAGACTACAGTCCACAGGTTCACAAAGAGCTGAACATGACTTAGGGACTGAGCATGCACACACACGTGTTAGCAGTAGAGCAACACAACCAGGCCATTCTCAATTATATATTCACATGTGCTTCTGCTATGAATTCCAATTGTTTATTTGTCTAAAACATGTTTATCCCTCTTACTTTTAGTCCCTAGATCAGAGCTGTCCCTTAACAGTTGGTGAGATTGCTCACAGTGCCTGGAGAGCAGGCACGTGGCAGGATGGGGATGTGGGTTCAAAGTAGCCTGTGCCTCATTCACCAAACCTGTGCCCTGGGAAGCACAATTTTGTCATATCTATTTGCAGTCCATGTACTAAAAGGAAAAATTATTATCTTTATGTACACTTTGATTTCTCTCAAACTGAGCCCATTCTCCTCTGGCCCTCCCATGGGCATTTAGAATTATAAACTAGGCCAGGAAATAAGAAGCACCTTAAACTTACACCTAAGGAAATCAGAGAAAGAAGAACAAATAAAACCCAAAGTTAGTAGAAGGAAAGAAATCATAAAGATCAGAGCAGAAATAAATGAGAGACTGAAAAAACAAAACCATTAAAACTAAAAGCTGGTTCTTTGAAAAGATAAACAAAATTGATAAACTTTCAGTCAGATTCATCTAGAAAAAAGGGAGCAGTCCCAAATCAACAAAATCAGAAGTGAAAAAGGAAAAGTTACAACCAATACCACAGAAATACAAAGGATCATGAGACTACTAAGGAGCAATTATACACCAATAAAATGGACAACCTAGAAGAAATGGACAAATTCTTAAAAAGCTACAATCACTCAAAACTGAACGAGGGATAGAAAATATGAATAGACCAATTATCAGTATTGAAATCGAATCAGTAGTTTAAAAACTTCCAGCAATCTAAAGTCCAGGATCAGATGACTTCACAGGTACATTCTACCAAGCATTTCAGTTCAGTTCAGTTCAGTTCAGTCGCTCAGTCATGTCCGACTCTTTGCAACCCCATGAATTGCAGCACGCCAGGCCTCCCTGTCCATCATCAATCCCCGGAGTTCACTCAGACTTATGTGCATCAAGTTGGTGATGCCATCCAGCCATCTCATCCTCTGTCATCCCCTTCTCCTGCTGTCCCCAATCCCTCCCAGCATCAGGGTCTTTTCCAATGAGTCAACTCTTCGCATGAGGTGGCCAAAGTATTGGAGTTTCAGCCTCAGCATCAGTCCTTCCAATGAACACTCAGGACTGATTTCCTTTAGGATAGACTGGTTGGATCTCCTTGCAGTCCAAGGGACTCTCAAGAGTCTTCTCCAACACCACTGTTCAAAAGCATAAATTCTTTGGTGCTCAGCTTTCTTAATAGTCCAACTCTTATATCCATACATGACTACCAGAAAAACCATAGCCTTGACTAGGCAGACCTTTGGTGGCAAAGTAATGTCTCTGCTTTTTAATATGCTATCTAGGTTGGTCATAACTTTCCTTCTAAGGAGTAAGCATCTTTTAATTTCATGGCTTCAATCACCATCCGCAGTGATTTTGGAGCCCTAAAAAATAAACTCTGACACTGTTTCCACTGTTTCCCCATCTATTTCCCATAAAGTGATGGTTAGAGAAGAGTAAACACTTCTTCTGAAACTATTCCCAAAAATTACATAGGAAGAAATACTACTGAATTCAATCTATGAGGCCACCATCACCCTGATACCAAAGCAAGACAAAAGCATAATGAATAAAAGAAAATTACAGGCCGATATTACTGATGACCATAGATGCAAAAAATCCTCTACAAATTATTTGCAAACTAATTCCAACAATACTTTAAAAGGATCATACATCATGATCAAGTGGGATTTATCCCAGGGATACAAAGATTTCTCAGTATCCATAAACTGATCAATGTGGTACACTGTATCATCAAATGGAGGAATGAAAACCGTATGATCATCTCAACAGATGCAGAAAAAAATCTTTTGATAAAATTCGAAATAATTTATGACAAAAACTCTCCAGAAAGTGGGCATAGAAAGAGCATACCTCAACATAATTAAGGTCATGTATGATAAATCCACATGTAACATCCTGTGAGAGAATGTGTGTATGTGTGTGTGTGCGCGCACGCGTGCGGGCTAAGTCACTTCACTTGTGTCTGACTCTGTGTGACCCTATAGACTGTAGCCTGCCAGGTTCCTTTATCCATGAGATTCTCCAGGCAAGAATACTGGAATGGGTTGCCATGCCCTTCTCCAAGGGATCGTCCCAATCCAGGGATCAAGCGTACATCTCTTAGGTCTCCTGCATTGACAGGCAGGTTTTTTACCACAAGTGCCACCTGGGAAGCCTAACATCTTACTCAGGGTAAAAAAACTTTTTCTTTAAGATCAGGAGCAAGACAAGGATGTCCACTGTTGTCACTTTTGTTCAGCATAGTTTCGGATGTCCTAGCCACAGCAATCAATGAAGAAAAATAAATAAAAGTCATTTAAATTGGAAAAGAAGTAAAACTGAGATTGTTTGCAGGCAATACAATGCTATACATAGAAAATTCTAAACAGGGTGCCAGAAAACTATTAGAGATTGTCAATGATTTTGGTAAAGTTGCTGGATACAAAATCGGTATACAGAAATCTTGCATTTCTACACACTAACAAAAAATACCACAAAAAGAAAGTAAAGAAACAATCCCATTTACCACTATATCACAAGGAATAAAATTCATAGGAATAAATCTATATAAGGAAGTAAAGGATCTGTACTCCAAAAAATATAAGATGCTGATGAAAGAAAATTGAAGAAGACTCAAACAAATGAAAAGATATACTGTGTTTGTGGGTTGGAAAAATCAATATTGTTACAATGACCATACTTCTCAAGGCAATCTACAGATTCAGTACATTCCCTACCAAATTTCCAATGGAATTTTTCACAGAACTAGAACAAAATCTTTAAAAATTTTCATGAAAACACAAAATACCCCAATAATCAAAACAATCTTGAGAAATAAAAATGGAGCTGGAGAAATCATGCTCCCTGACTTCAGACTATACCACAAAGCTACAGTAATCAAAGCAGTTTGGTACTGGCACAAAAACAGACATATGGATCAATGGAACAGAATGGAAAACCCAGAAATAAACTCAAGAACCCATGGTCAGTTAATCAATGACAAAGGAAGCAAGAAAATACAATGAAGAAAAGACAGTCTCTTCAATAAGTGTTAGTGGGAAAACTGGACAGGTATATGTAAAAGAATTAAGTTTGAACATTCTCCAATACCATATAAAAAATACTCAAAATGGATTAAAAATATAAATAGAAAATAAGATACTATAAAATTCCTAGAGGAAAACATAGGCAGAACACTTTTTGGACATAAATTGCAGCAGTATATTTTTGGATCTGTCTCCTCCAGTAATGGAAAAAAAAAGAACAAATGGGACCTAATTAAACTTAAAAGCTTTTGCACAGCAAAGGAAACTATAAACATAATAAAAAGACAACTACAGACTGGGATAAAATGTTTTCAAATGATGCTACCAACAAGGGATTAATTTCCAAAATATACAAACACTTTATATGGCTTAATATAAAAAATAAAATAAAAAAATGGGCAGAAGACCTAAACAGACATTTCTCAAAAGATATACAGATGGCCAACAAACACATGAAAAGATGCTCAGTGTCACTAACTATTATAGAACCACAAATCACAACTGCAATGTGCTGTCACCGCACACCAGTCAGAGCAGCCTTTATTAAAAAGTCACAAATAGAGAGGGTATAGAGGAAAAGGAACCCTCCTACGCTGTTGGTGGACATGTAAATTGGTGAAGTTACTATGTAAAAGAGTATGGAAGGTCCTTAAAAAACTAAAAAGAGAGTTGCCATATGATTCAACAAATCCCACTCCTGAATGTATATTCAGATAAAATAATAATAATTTTAAAAGATACACCCCCCCAATGTTCATTGCAGCACAATTTACAATAACCATGGAAGCCACCTAAATATCCATTAACAGATGCGTAGATAAAGAAGATACAGTATACACACACACACACACACACACATAGTGGAATATCACTTAGCCATGAAAAGAATGAAATCGTCTCTCTTGCAGCAACATGGATCAACTAGAGATTACCATATTAAGTGATGTAAATCTTAGAGAGAAAGACAAATGTTACATGTCACATATCCAGAATCTAAAAAAAAGATACAAATGAATTTATCTACAAAACAAAAATAAACTTGCAGACATGGAGAACAGACTTATGGCTACCAACGTGGATAACCGGGTGTGGTGGAGAGAGTCAGCGAGAGATAAATTGGGAGCTTGGGGTGAACGTGTGTGTGCATGCACGCTGAGTCACTTTGGGCATACCCAACTCTTTGCTGCCCTACGGACCATAGCCAGTCAGTCTCTCTGTCTGTGGGATTCTCCAGGCAGGAATAATGGAGTGGGTTGCCATTTCCTCCTCCAGGGGATCTTTCCAACCTAGGAATCAAGCCCTTGTCTCTTGTGTCTTCTGCATTAGCAGGTGAGTTCTTTACCCCTAGCACCACCTGGGAAGCCTAGGATTAATATATACACACTGCTATATGTAAAATAGGTAAACAGCAGGGAACTACACTCAACATCTTGTAATAACCTATAGTGGAAAAGATCTGAAAAAGAACATATATATATATATATATGTATGTGCATTTGTGTGTGTGTGTGTGTGTAACTGAATTACTTTGCTATAGACTTGAAATCAACACAACACTGTAAATTATCTGTAACTTCAATAAAAAAAGCAATCCTCAAAGATTTCTAAGGAGCTATGCCTAATGTGTCAGAAGATTAACCCTTTGATCTTGGCGCTGAATTTTATATACCACCAATGAATGATAAATCTTATTCACTTCCATATTATTTCCTAGTTTGACAGAGGCACTATATTTTTATAATATAGTCTTACTTGCAATGCAAATATTTTCAGTGTCTCTCACATCAATAAAATGTAATATTAATTTAAAAAAGAATTATGAACTAGGTAGACATCCTTCTAGCCCATTGGTGCCACTTCCACATACTTATGGGCATTGTCAAGTATTCTTGTGTTTAATTTACATAAACAGTGTTGTAACATATCACAGTACAATCTACCCTTTTCTTTCAAAATTGTTTTCCCTCTCTAGCCGTGAGCTAGACAGTTTTATTTAAAAAAGAATCAGCACACTTTTCTGGAAAAGACCAAAGAGTAAATTTTTTAGGCTCTACAGGTCATATGGGCTATGTCTCAACTACTCAACTCTGTATCTAGGACAAAAGCAGCACCTATGTGAATATTGCCATAGACAGTATGTAAATAAATGGGTGTAACACTCTTCCAATAAAACTTTATTTACAAAAACAGATGCCAAAGATTCAGCCTGCCTCCCAGTCTGCTGCTGCTGCTGCTAAGTCGCTTCAGTCGTGTCTGACTCTATGTGACCCCACATAGAGTCAGGTGCCTGCAATGTAGGGCACCCAGGTTTGATTCCTGGGTCAGGAAGATCCCCTGAAGAATGAAATGGCAACCCACTCCAGTATTCTTGCCTGGAGAATCCCATGGGTAGAGGAGCCTGGTGGGCTACAGTCCATGGGGTCACAAGAGTCGGACATGGCTTAGCGATTAAACCACCACCACCTCGGAGGAAAAAAGGAAATCCATGAACCAGTTGGCTTTGACATTGATGACCGCAGGAATGATTTTGCAATGCAAGAAATCAATTTCATGGCCTCATAACATCATTTCCAGAGATGTGCTCACCAGAGGAGATGGCATTTTCATAAAGATCTTTCTGCTTCTGCAGGTGGATAATGGCCCAGAAGTGAAAGTCTCTGCACTTTCAATAGACACCCTGGATGGTTATCTGATATCCGCCCTTGCTCCTGACCAACCAGGATAAAGACACATGTATCACTAAGAGAATTTCTGTAAATTAAATTCCTATGAAAAATGGCTGAGTTAGAGTGTCAATTCAATACCTACAGCCAGATTGTTCTCTGAAATGCTCATACCATTTTATAGCTCTACTGTCATGCAGAAAAATGCCTGTTTTTCCTTCAGTCTCATAGCCACTACAAGAAGAACTCCTTGACCTGGTCACATGGGGAAGCAGAAGGTGCCTGCAGGTTGGTGCCTGTGTGCCCAGCCACTTTCTGCTCCTAGCTTGCAAGTCACGACTGAGGAAGGAGGTAGGGCTGGCTGCTTGTGTTAAGCCGTGATACTTATTCAAAGGATGAACTTTGTGTGATCACAACTTGTTAGGCTTAACTCACAAAAGCACTGCTCTTTATTATATATATATATATATACATATATATATATATATAGAGAGAGAGAGAGAGAGAGAAAGAGAGAGAGAGAGAAAGAGAGAGAGAGAGGAAAAATTCTTCCCTCATAGCTCAATCAGTAAAGAATCTGCCTGCAATGTAGGGCACCCAGGTTTGATTCCTGGGTCAGGAAGATCCCCTGAAGAATGAAATGACAACCCACTCCAGTATTCTTGCCTGGAGAATCCCATGGGTAGAGGAGCCTGGTGGGCTACAGTCCATGGGGTCACAAGAGTCGGACATGGCTTAGCGATTAAACCACCACCACCTCGGAGGAAAAAAGGAAATCCATGAACCAGTTGGCTTTGACATTGATGACCGCAGGAATGATTTTGCAATGCAAGAAATCAATTTCATGGCCTCATAACATCATTTCCAGAGATGTGCTCACCAGAGGAGATGGCATTTTCATAAAGATCTTTCTGCTTCTGCAGGTGGATAATGGCCCAGAAGTGAAAGTCTCTGCACTTTCAATAGACACCCTGGATGGTTATCTGATATCCGCCCTTGCTCCTGACCAACCAGGATAAAGACAGGAGGTCCTGCCACACTGGGAATAGCCTGAGTGTTTTTATACAGAGAGCACTGGTCATTAGAATAGAGAAGACTCCCTTAGGAAATGCAACATTTGGAGACTGGGGTAACTGTTACCTAAATTCCGAAAAATCTCACTTTCTCCTTTTTCCTAGTCATTAATTCAGCTAATAGCTTTTATTAAGCGCTGAATATGTGTCAGATGTTGCCACTGACTGAAACTAATAAAGCTTCCTGTCTTCTTGGAGCATACACTCTAATGGGAAGTAGATATACAATAAGCAGAATAAATACGTGAATCACATCTCATTTATTTCTACTTCATATCTGCTATGTGCCAGGAGCTGAGATTTTTACAACATGGTCCCCAGCTCCAAGAGGTCCACACTTCGATAAGTGAGACAGATGGGTAAAAGAAACGCAATGCAATGTGACCATTATTCAAAGTATATTCAAATGCAATAGAGCATGTATCATTCATAATAGTGTCATTACGGGGCTGTGATGAGTTCTGCTCCAGGCAGTGGGAGAATAAAGACCCCCTGAACTTCAGAGCCATATTACTGGAGTTTTCCAGAGAAACAGAACTCATAGGAAATTTATGTGTGTGTGTATATATATATACATATATATATGCTATGCTATGCTAAGTCGCTTCAGTCGTGTCCGACTCTGTGCAACCCCACGGACGGCAGCCCACCAGGCTCCCCCGTCCCTGGGATTCTCCAAGCAAGAACACTGGAGTGGGTTGCCATTTCCTTCTCCAACATATATATATATATATATACATAACAATAATATATAACTATATATATAATGATAACAAAAATATATATAACATAATATACATAACAATATTATAGAAGATTTATTATAGGAATTGGCCTACGTAATTATGGAGACCAAGAAGTTCCTCACTCTGCTGCTTGCAAGCAGAAGTACCAGGAAAACCAGTGGTATAATTCAATCCAAATCTGAAGGCCTGGGAACCAGAAGTGCCAAGATCCAAGGGCAGGAGAAGACGCCAGTCCCAGCTCGAACAGAGAGCAGATTTGCCTCCCCTCCACCATATTGCTGTGTACAGGCCCCCGACAATTTGGTGATGCCCACTCTGCTTGGTGTCTTGGAAAGTAGGAACATACCAAGTAGAGAGAAATGGAGGAGGACATCTGGGGCTAGGGAAACAGATTTGGCAAAAGGTGGAGGTCTGGAAGGGAGGCTACATATTGAGTCATGAAGGATCAAAGAAACTGAGGAGTTAGGCTAGTGTCTGAAGTCTTTCAATGAGCAGTGATGACAAATGGCATCTATTCTGAAATGCTTGCAGACAAACGGTCATGTTTTTAAGAAGACATCTCTGGACCCTTAGGCCTGAGCAGGCTACCTGGGTCACAGTGGACACTCAGTAGAAATCTCCTGTATGAATGGCTGATACTTAAAAATGCAACATCAAACTCAAGTCATAATTATTCTGTTTCTCGAGGGGATGATCAGTTTCACACAACAACACTGTGTTTGAAGAGCTTGGCAAAGAAACAAATTGGACTTATGGTTGTGTCTTTGTTTTAAAAATGCTATCATCTTGAAGGCAGAATTCCAATATTCCTTATGCAATGTACTGCTCTGTGTTGGAGAAGGTTATCTAAGGCAAGTAAGCGGACAGAAATGCAAACGGTTCTAGGACAAATATTCTTTGTTCAAGTAGCATGGTCCCTGGGAGAGCATGGAGCCATGTCTAACTGAAGCTAAAACCATCGTTAACTTCAGGCTACTCTGGAAATGGGAGCGAGTATAGAGAGTGGGTGAGACTGCAAATTCTCAGGGACCTGAGCCATTTATGGGTGATGGGATGCCTCCTACTTTTGAAAAATAATTATTAGCTTCTTTTCTTTCCTTTATGGCTCTTTATGTCCCTCAAATCTCAGAGAGGTTTTAGAACCAGAGAATAATGGTTTGTGGTGGGGGGGTGATGGTGCTGCTGCTATGGAGGGATGCAGGATTTGCTCCTTGGTGGCCTCCGTGTCCTTGAACTGGAGCTGAAAGAGGCAACCCCCCCTGAGCCTTACTGGCAGGTTAGCTCTGCTTTCTCTCATTTACTCTGATTGCAAACAAACTTGGTCCTTCCTACTGGGATGGTCTCTGAGGCCCATAGTAAAAAGACTCTTTCTAGATTTCTCTTCCCAGACATGGGGACTGGGGTAAGTGATGCCCCTCGGTAAGCCCAGCATCTTTATCTGTAGGTAGGGACACAGTAGCCTTGGGGACTAAGTGAGACGATGCTTGGGAAGTGGCAAGAACAGTGCCCGGCACTGCCCCAGCTCATTCTCTAGCACTGACAACTCCTGTTTGCCCTGCTGTCTACTGAGGGATAAAGGGCGGGTATCCTGGCTCTGACACAAGGATGTCTACTTTGGTCATTTTGGCCAACTCAGTGTCATGTGCGTGATCATTCATCCAGGAGACTGACTGCAACACAGTTGAGACAGAAGATCATGTATCCACTTGCACTATTGCTTAACAAACAAGAGCAGGATATCGGTGGTGCCCTGTACGAAGCATTGATATAGATCATGTATCCATGGGTTGGCTGGGGCTCAGCCCAGCTAGGTTGAATTCGGTTGGGTGCCTCTGTTCTAAGTGTCTTATATTTTCCTCCTGGAACCAACAAGCTAGCTTGGATGTGCTCTTTTCATGGTAATGACAGCAGTGCAAGAGATGAGCAGAAACACACAAATGTCTCAAGTTCAAGGCTCAGAATTGGTACAATGTCCCTTCCACCTCATTCCACTGGCCAAAGCCAGGCTCTTGGTCAAATACAAGGTCAATAGCGGGGGGAAATATGTCCCAATCTATTAATAGGAGAAACTACAAACTCATTTGGCAAACAGCTGAACACAGAGAGGGGCCAAGAATTGGGCCAAAAACTCTACCCATGGCAGGTTATGTTCTTACAATCTTTTCATCATTTTAGTTGTGTCAACACACCTATAGATTGAGGGAGGGGGAAAGATTATCTCACTGAACACACACACATATCTATTCATGGATTCAACAGATATTTACTGAATACTCACTATGAGCCAGGTACTTTTGAGGCACATGATACCGTAATAAATAAGAAAGACATATCCCTTGCTGTTCACATTCTGGAAGGCAAGACAAACAAACAGGTAATACTTCCAACAACCACCAGGAAAAGGTTACTTGGTGGTAATTACAAAGCAAAACAAAACAAGATTGGGTGATAAAGAGCACGAATATGTGGAACAATTTTAGAGAGTAAGGGGATATCCAATCAACAAATTATGCTCTTTATTTTTTTTTATTTAAATATATGTTTTAACATGTTTACAATATTGTGTTGGTTTCTGCCATACAACAACACAAATCAGCCATGATACATCCCCTCCCTCCATATCTTCCCTCCCCTGCCCTCATCCCATCCCTCCAGGTCATCACAGAGGGCCAGAATGGGCTCCCTGAGCAACTTCTCACCAACTATCCATTTTACACCTGATAGTGCATGTTGATGCTAGTTTCTACATTCATCCCACTCTCCCCATGCTCTTTATTGAACACCTTCCAGAAGTTTCTGGTCTGATGGTCTCAGTCGTCAATATTCTCTCAGATACCCCAATGGCATTTCACTCTCAGCTCAGATAAGTGCCCCTCCACCCCTTCCTCTGCTTATAACTCAACTAAGAGGAGAGGAACAGTGCTAAATTTCATGCATAACGTTTCTCTTTTGAAGAGGGTCTTCATTTTTCAGGAGGAATATTGAGTGCTGTGTTACAGTCTTTTAAAAATGTCTGTCTATGAAAAGCAATCATGGTAGCAAACTGGTCTTTCCACATCACTATCTTATACATCACACAGTGGCATCAGCTGTAGCTGTGGGACACACCAGACCATGGCAACAGCTGAATATCAAAGGCAGGATTAGGATTACTTTAGCCAAAAAAATTCCCCCCTGATAAAATTGTCTAGTGAGATAATTACACTGAGGAATGAATCATCAAAAAGAGGGACTGGATGGAGTTGTTAAATTTGATTAACCACATGTTCAACAGTAAATTGGTATGGGGTAGTTTGGGAAAGTTATCTGTGTGTCTGATAATATCACAATACTTTCATTTGAACACTGACACTGGGGTGATATAGCCCAGTTTTACTTCCTTGGTTCTATCAATGTTCTGAGACGTTTCCTTTGAAGACAAGAGCATGAAGACTTGGATCTGACAATGGTGCCCCAGGTGCCCCTCCACTGGGTTCTGTAAATGTCCTGGAGCTGCTATTGGCTCTTGAGGGCGTGAAGATCAAGTGAGGACCTGAGATGGATGGGGTCACTGGGCATGGCTGACTTCTGCACTTTTCCATGACAGACAGTTCAGGAGGAGTGGAATAACTGTGGAAGTCCTGCTGTATCCCTAGCGAAATACCTTGCAATGATGCTGGCACCACCCCAGAGCCCTGGAGCTTTGGCACACCTGAACATCCTAGGTAAGTTTCAGTGGCTTTAGTACCCAGTCAGACTAGAATTATATCATCCCAGGCCACCCAGAGGCTTTGGATTTGAGGGGATATCCTCCAATTCCAGTATCCATTTGTCCTTCTTTTCTTTCCTGCTCCCCTGAAGCTGTACACCAACCCCACCTACGCCTACCCCCACACATATACCATCTCTGATTCTTGATAGTTACCCTGAAGAAATAGAAATCAGGCCTTTTCAGATGGGCTAACAAAGGAAAGGTTCACCCTCCACCACACACACATGCACACACCCACACACACACCAGGATCACCCTTCACACATACACACATGCACATTCACACTCATATATCCTTGTTCAGGGGAGTTGGGTTCCCATTCTGTTGCAAAGACACACATGTAATGCAGAACCACACACCCCTTTCTTGAGTCGTCAACAAATTCTAAGCAAAACTCAACGATGGGATTTTTTTTTTTTGGTATGTGTGTGTGTGAGACAGAATTCTTAGTCTGTAGAACTGTCTAGTGAGAAATTTACAGGCAGAATTGACTCTTTGTCTCTACAAAGCCATGAAGGAACGAGTCTAAGTGGTAATTGTATGCACAGTTCAAAATATTTTAAATGAACTTGTTCTCACAAAGAAATAAGTTATGAAGTTAACTTTTGTATGTGTGAGAATAATTAAACTATTGTCACGACTTTAAATTATCATCCATTGTTAACTTACATCATTAAATCTTACCTCTTTGCTAAAGAATAATGAAAAAATGCACTTAATTAACAGTTATTGCGAGCTCCAGGCCATTGATAATGCCAGTCTGAGTCTGAAATTCACAAGTGTGTTTTGTACTTCCCTTCCTGTTGTTGTGCTGGGAAGCAAAACCTCGTAGTGTGAGGAGTGACGCTGATTCTCCTGTATCAGGACCAGCTGTCCTGGAATACTACATTCTCCCTGAATCGTCCCGTCACACAAGGATTTTGCATCTGTGCAAAGAGAGGTACTGGTGGCCCAGCTGAGCCTTTGTTCTTCTTATCGGATTTACTACTCTCAGCCACTGCTACATCAGAGAACAAACTCCTCCCAAGACCATCCTATGTGTAAAACACTTAAGAGATTTGTTGGATAATTCTGGGGGTTGAGGAGCCGGTAGCTGGGTTAGAAGAAAGGAACTTGGGTGGATCTTTCAACTGATCCCTGCGGAAGAAGATGACTCGTGTTAATTTCCTTGTTGTTTCGATTAAGGAGGTGATAGATATATTTTTTTTTTCTTGGATATTGTTAAAGAGGCTTGCCAGGCCTTAAGGAATGTGTGGCATTCTTCAGATGAAATAAGGCCAATCAGTGGAATAATGAGGAAAGTAATATCTCCCCAGAGAGGCTGATGGGGTTTTCATCAAATCAGCCAACCTTTCCCGTCACTGAAGCCGCCATGCACTCCCAGCAAGCCCTGTTTGCCTGCCTCCCCTCCTTCCTTCCCTTTGTCAAACCTCCCTTGTGGTTATTAGTCATATCCAAATTCTTAGGGACCCAGGACTTTTACAGGCACTGGACATCTCCTTTTGGGGGGGAAATAATTATTAACTCTTATTTTCTTCTCTTGATGACTCAACTAGCCCTCAAGTCTCAGAACCAGAGCAGAATGGTGGGTGGGGAGCTGCAGAGCAAGGGAGGGCTTGCTCCTTGGTGGCCTCCGTGTCCTTGAAGTGGGTCTGAGATAGGCAGTCCTACCAGATTCCAGCCTGGAGCAGACAAAGGGGACCACACCACAGTGGTCCGAGGGGTCTCAGGTGGTTCAGTCTTGCCCTCAGTCCACTTCCTTACTTTAACCCCATGGTCAGGAGCCTGGAAACCAGTTGACTAAAATAGCCCTGCTCCCAGTGGCTTACCTGAACAGCAAGGACCTGGGAGAGAGGATCGAACAAGAGGTCTTGGGATGTGTGCTGGAAGACATCTGGTGTGTTCGCCTTGTGGCTCTGGGACACTCTGCCCATCAAGGGATGGTCTTCTGCACTGCCAGGAGAGGCCACTTCAGAGCATCTCTTCAGTGCAGGCTCTCCTCCAACGGGCAGCGTCGATGGGGAAGGCAGACACGCCACAAGGTGTCAGATGATAGGCACACGACGCCACGTAGTGGCTTCAGCGTGATCATCCTCTCTGCACCAATGGCCTGTCGGCTGTGTTCCTTGTGAGGACTTGGCCAGGCATCGCCAGCAGATGGGGAAGGGGCATGCTGGAAGCCCGCAGTATCGCCTTGCCCACTGGATGTTCGCAGAAGCAAGCTGCCCTGACCGGCTCCCAACACACAGGTTCATCTGCAAACCCAGCACTAGGAAGCAGCCCCTGGATGCTCCTTTTGTGATGCAGGAGCTGTGGACCTCCTCTATCAGGGCTGCCGGCTGGGGTCACAAAAGAAGGGAAACAATTCCTTTTTGCCTGTGAAAGTTTTCCAAATTAACTGGGTTCCATGCACAGGAGTCCTCCCACCGTGCTCGGCAAATGATTCAAAGCCTCCACATGATTTCATCTGTGCAGGCTCTAATCCACTTACTTAATGAAATACATAATTAACATATTATAATTGCAGTAAAGATGGTTTTGACAGAAATCATTTCCCGTATCTAATACCGTGGTAATTTAATCTGTTCCCCACTCCCTAACACGACCCTCTATGATTAAGTTTCATAAGAATTTTTTTGATTGATTGACTCATCTGACGGGCCTGGGCCTTGCTAAAGGAGTGTCTGTCAGTTTCCGGAGCGGCATGTGAAGTCCGCGGCAGATGGCTGCGCGGCTCTGTGTGTTGTCTCCCTGTGTGGTCTCCTGTCTCTCCCACTTTTCCTTCCCTTCTCCTTCTTCTAAATGCCCTGATAATCCACCCTCCGCTCGCCTGAACTGCCAAAACCCGGCATGTTTTTATCTGTTGCTCTCCTCTGCTGTGGGCATGCTTATTAAAGGCAAGGAAAGCAGGAAGTGCTTGGGCTCAGTGGGAACCAGATGTTTGTCTCCCAGACCTGGCCACACCCCCTCCTGTTCCCCCAACCCAACCTGGTTCTGCCTGCCCTGTTTCCCTCTTGAATCCTGCATGTTGGCTAACGGAGATGCAGAAGCAGCCTTTCCTCTCCCCCGCATCCCAGCCCTGCCAGAGCTCTGCTCTGTCCTGGGGGCACCACTGACCTCAGGGTCAGACTGAGGCTCAGTCCTCCCCTGGCCTTCCCCCCAAGTCCCTGCAGAAGCAAACACGCACACTTTCCTGCCATAAAGACTGGGTTGCAAGCATCTGGATTGCTCCTTGGTCACTGGATGGGAATTCTAAGACAGTTGGAAATTTAAAGGGTGACGCTGAAGTCTGGTTACTGGGAAAGGTGCCTGTAAGATGTAAAATGCCAAAAAGCAGGAGAGGCAGGAAGGGGCCTGCAAAGTGAGTGAGAAAGTAGCCCCATGCGAAGGTCTGCACCTGTTCATTTCTCGGTGCTTCCTCAAAGTTGCTGCTGTTTGCTAAGCACCCACTGTATAACCAGGTACTGGGGACCATGAGCTCCAGTTAACAGATGAGAAAATGAGCCTCTGTGGGGTTAAGCACTGCGTTTGAAGCCACCTAGCAAGTTGGGGGTAGAACCAACTGGAGTGATCTTGCCAGGGTGGTGGGTGCTGGCTCGTGGGTGCTCCATCATCTGCTGAAGGGGAGAGGCCAGAGCAGAGGTGTGGGCACGAACGCACAGAGAGTGTCTGCTGGGGAAGGAGGGTGCGTTGGAAGTCAAGGACACCCTGGTTTTCAAGTTGCTCTGGCCTCTCCCTGTGGGCAGCGGTCAGATGGTGTCTCCCAGGCCCTCTCACTGACATGGGCCTTCCCAGCAGGCTCATCTCAAAACCCCTCCCCAGGAAGCATCCCATCATGCCAGCAGGATCACACCTGTCATCGATTGCAGCTTATCACATGTTTTTTCCAAAATGCAATTCTTTATAGACTCCTTATATCTCC
Source organism: Oreotragus oreotragus (assembly GCA_006410675.1). NCBI lineage: Eukaryota > Metazoa > Chordata > Mammalia > Artiodactyla > Bovidae > Oreotragus > Oreotragus oreotragus. Next base: position 373,681 of record SJYX01023815.1, on the reverse strand, counting down.
TTTCTGGGCCACAGCTCCCTGGAGTGCAAGCTGGGGTCTCCCAGCATTTCAGAGGTGTGCATACAACAGGTAGAAGATCTGTGGGATGCACATGCCTCCTTCCTCCCAGCATCCACCCTCCAGCTGAGCCAAGTGGGTGATGGATTGGAGCCCAGTTCTCCCTCCCACCAGCCCTCCCACCCCTTCTGCCCCCTGAGGGCTCAGCTCAGAAGCCCAGCGGGCTTGGCTCTGACAGCAGCATGGGGACGTTGCTGCAGGACCTCCTCGGAGGCTCTTTGGCCACCCCCAGGGCTTGGAGACCCCAACCGATCCACGGAACACTGGCTGAGTGCTCCCCACCCTCATAGGGTCCTAGCCACCTATGTCTTGTGGGCCTCCTGCTCTATAAAAAATATTCAAAATTCTACTTTACAGCCGCATTGGTATAATGACAATAGAACCTTGGACCCTAAGAGCTCATTTTTTTCTATAATTTTAATTAGAATTAAAATATTTATTATTTAAGGTCCTGAAGTGTGAGTGAGGAGTGAGGCCAGTCTGCCTGGGCCCTCTGCCCCTAACTCTCCAGGCAGGGTGCCCCCAACTTGGCCAAGCAAAGCAGCCCAAAGGCCACAAGGGTGTCCCTGGCCAGGACACTCAAGGGCTCTGCCATCTGCCACCCACTCATCCCTCTCTAACTCCCCTGGACATGCAGAAATAGCTTGGCCTGACCAAATCCTCCCACCCCCCCCACAAAATGGTCTCCCCTGGGAAAGGATGAGCTGGTCATAAGGCTGGGTTCTCTCATGGAGAGAGAAAAGATATCCTGACACCGTTTTAAGGTGAGGGCTGGGAGGGGATGTAGGGATCAATGCCCACAGGTGCAGGAAAGCTTCCAGGGTCCTGGCACCAGGTCTGTTAGGATTGGCCCGTGGTGTCCCCCTCTCCCGTACACACCTCGTCTATCTTCCTTCAAGCTCAAGACACAATGCAGGAACAACTGACTGGTCTCCAAGGAGCATCCTTTATATTGAATAGTCAAAGTGACACCCCTCCCCCCCCTCAGGTGATGCCAGTCACCCAGGGCACACACATTCCTGCGGCATGATCCCTTCCAAGCCATGAGCCTCCAACAACGGACCACGTGTCCCCCTCCAGGTTGGCCTCTCTGTCACTGTCTATAAACAGTGAGTGCTGTGAGGACGGTCCATCCTTATTTCTCTGAATCTTAACACAGAAGCATGAGAATGAAAGGAAAACAGCTTACGCCTGGCT
>SJYX01023815.1:337632-372016 GCA_006410675.1 Oreotragus oreotragus | reverse complement strand
GGGGGGGTGGGGGGGGGGGGGGTGGGCGGCGGGGGGGAGGGGGAAACACGTGCATCCAGCCTCCAGCAGCTGTCCCCAGGTTCTCAGGTCCTGGTGGGCAGGTCATGGGCCCGGCGCCGCAGGGCAGCCGGTGGTTTGCGCCTGCGAGCTGGGGGAGGGGAGGCTCCGCGTGAGTGGCAAGTGTACACGAACACCACCACGTCAACTGCCAATATGTTATGAGGCCTTGGTAACAATCCTGAGTCTCCGGGGAACGCTGCCGCAGTTCAAGTGCGCACCAGACAGAGAGAAAACAATTTCTGGTGCCAATAATGCAGCACAGATGAAAAATGTTTTAATATTTGAAGCTGCTTTATGGCAGAAGCGATGACAGTGATGGACTCAATGTCAGCTTTTTTTCCTGAAATGTCATCTTTCGTCTATGAGTTTTCCCTGCTCTGGAGGCATGCAAGCCTGATGCTGGCGCGTTGCAGCCATTGATCATTGATTTTGTTCTAAATGGAAAGCTTGCCAGAAGACTAGAAATTCTGGAATTTATTAGGATTTCTTTAAGAGGCACTTTAGCTCAACAGTTCTCATTACTGTCTTTACAATGTTACTTATTTTTCTTTTTATGTCATATGATTTGTAAAGGGTTGGTACTCAGAGAACAATATACGATTAAACCATTGTGCGTGCTGGAGCTGCTGGCTTAGTCAAAGGGGTTCTCGGGGGGCTAAATACATATTTGACTGGGAAACGACAGCATGGGGCTATTTTCGCAGGGAAATCTGTATTTCGAAATGTGTTGATGGGGTTTGTGCTAACTGGTGTTTCAATGAAAGTTTTGATTAAAAAGGGTCACTTATAAATTAATACCTCTTAACTCCATGCAGAAAAGGCTGAATATTTTCCTGTTCTGATCTGGGATTGGTAAGCATCCTGGAGTGGGTACCACGCGCCCGGATGGAGATGAGCCCCACTCGACCCTGTTCCGACTCTGGGTGGGCCAGTTAGGGTCTAAAAGCTTGTCATTGTATTTATTTACAGGGACATTACCTCATGAATGCCAAAGAGTGGCTCAATGCCTCATTATGTATTAACATTTAACGTACTCGTATAGCCATGTGTAGGCGATCATTCTTCATTTGGTTGAAAAGAACCCATTTGCATTAGACAGTTGGCTAAATGTTTTTCTTTTCTGACGTGTTTCCATTGGCACAAGACTAGTTCAAACAGGTATGTTAGCTCTTGGCTGGGCTGCCTGACATCCAGGCTTTACTACCGAGCAGGGCGCCCAGGGAATGTGAATTACAGTTTGTATCAGCCTCGGCCTCCTAAACACATCACTCAGTCTAGTTGATTATGGAATTTGCTCTGGAGCTGGGGGGCCTCAAGATCCCTCTCCGAGCGGGCTCGCTTGTTTGTATAGCACCAGTAACCCACAGTAGTTCCTGTGGCCAGACAGAGAGAAATCTGAGGAAAAGGAGCTGGGAGTCTGAGGAGGAGGAATAGAGAGACAGACTCAGCCTCTCGAGGCCACATCCCAGGAGGAGGTTTATAGCAGCTGCCTCGAAGAAAACAGACTTTCCCCAGCCCTCTCCTTAAGAGGCAGCTGAAATGGCTGAGCAGAAACTTTCTGGAAAATGAAATCAACATCTGCAAAACCGTGTGTCCTCTCCTAGCTGCACATTGGGAGAGGATGGGCCATGTGCAGATGAGTGCGAGCAAATACTGTTTAGTGATCTGGTGCTGTGGGATGGAAGGAAATCCCCTACCTTTGATATACTAACCACTCAGACACCAACTCTCTCGTGACCACTGTACCATTACTATATTGCAAGGATGACCACCTGCTTTGTTGTTATTCCGTTGCTCAGTTGTGTCCAACTCTTTGCAACCCTGAGGACTGCAGCACACCAGGCTCCACTGTCCTTCACTGTCTCTTGGAGTTTGCTCAAACTCATGTCCATTGAGTCAGGGATGCTATCTAACCATCTCATCCTCCACCACCCACTTCTCCTATCACCTCCAGTTTTTCTCAGAATCAGGGTCTTTTTCAATGAGTGGGCTCTTCCCATCAGGTGGCCCAAGTATCGGAGCTTCAGCTTCAGCATCAGCCCTTCCAATGAATATTCAGGGTTGATTTAAGATTGGCTGGTTTGAACTCCTTGCTGTCCACGGGGCTCTCAAGAGTCTTCTCCAGCACCGCAGTTCAAAAGCATCAACTCTTTGGGGCTCAGCCTTCTTTGCTCCAGTTCTCACATCTGTACGTGACTACTGGAAAAATCATAGCTTTGAATATATGAAACTTTGTGGGCAAAGTAATATCTCTGCTTTTTAATACACTGTCTAGGTTTGTCATAGATTTCCTTCCAAGGACCAAGCATCTTTTAATTTCATGGCTGCAGTCACCATCTGCAGTGATTTTGGAGGCCATGAAAATGAAATCTGTCACTGCTTCCTCTTTCCCCCTTCTGTTTGCCATGAAATGATGGGGACCGGATGCCATCATCTTAGTTTCTTGAATGTTGAGTTTCAAGCCAGCTTTTTCACTCTCCTCTTCTACCCTTATCAAGTTCTTCAGTTCCTCTTCACTTTCTGCATTGCAGTGGTATCATCTGCATATCTGACATTTTTTTTTCTCCTGGCAGTCTTGATTTCCTGCTTGTGCTTCATCCGGCCCAGCATTTCACATGATGTACTCTGCATAGAAGTTAAATAAACAGGGCGACACTATACAGTCTTGTCATACTCCTTTCTCGATTTTGAACCAGTCCATTGTTCCATGTCTGGTCTAACTGTTGCTTCTTGACCCACATACAGACTTCTCAGGAGATAGGTAAGGTGGTCAGGTACTCCTGTCTCAGAATTTTCCACAGTTTGTTGTAATAGACACAGTCAAAGGCTTTAGTGTAGTCAGTGAAGGAGAAGTCGATGTGTTTCTGGAATTCCCTTGCTTTCTCTAAGAACTAAAGAATGCTCACAATTTGATCTCTGGTTCCTCTGCCTCTTTGAAACTCGGCTTGTGAATCTGAAAATTCTCTGTTCACATACTGCTGAAGCCTAGCTTGAAAGATTTTGAGCATAACCTTACTAGCATGTGAAATAAGCACAATTGTATGGTAGTTTGAACATTCTTTGACATTCCTTTCTTTGGGATTGGAATGAAAACTGACCTTTTCCAGTTCTGTGGCCACTGCTGAGTTTTCCAAATTTGCTGACATATTGAGTGCAACACTTTAACAGCATCATCTTTTAGGATTTTAAATACCTCAGCTAGAATTCTGTCACCTCCACTAACTTTGTTTGTAGTAATGCTTCCTAAGTCCCACTTGACTTCACAGTCCAGGGCGTTCCAGGTGAATGACCACACTATTGTGGTTATCCAAGTTATTAAGACATTTCTTGTAGAGTTCTTCTGTGTATTCTTGCCACCTCTTCATCTCTTCTGATCTGTTAGGTCTTACTGTTTCTGTTCGGTATCATGCCCATCCTCGCACGAAATGCTCCCTTGATATCTCCAATTTTCTTGAAGAGATCTCTAGTCTCCCCCATGCTATTGTTTTCCTTTATTTCTTTGCATTATTCTTTTAGGAAGGTCTTCTTATGTCTTCTTGCTATTCTCTGGAACTCTGCATTCAGTTGGGTATATCTTTCCCTTTCTGCCTTGCCTCAGACAACCACTGAGGTTGTCTTTTCTTTCTTTCCTCAGCTATTTGTAAAGCCTCCTCAGACAACCACTTTGTCTTCTCACATATCTTTTTCTCTGAGATGGTTTGGTCACTGCCTCCTACAGGAGGCAGTGTTATAGACCTCTGTCCATAGCTCTTCAGGCACTTTGTTTACCAGATATAATCTCTTGAATCTATTCGTCACCTCCACTGGATAATCATAAAGGATTTGATTTAGGTTATACCTGAATGGCCTAGAGGTTTTCCCTACTTTCTTCAATTTAAGCTTAAATTTTGCAATAAGGAGCTGATAATCTGAGCCACAGTCAGTTCCAAGTCTTGTTTTTACTGACTGTATAATGAATCTATTCGTCACCTCCACTGGATAATCATAAAGGATTTGATTTAGGTTATACCTGAATGGCCTAGAGGTTTTCCCTACTTTCTTCAATTTAAGCTTAAATTTTGCAATAAGGAGCTGATAATCTGAGCCACAGTCAGTTCCAAGTCTTGTTTTTACTGACTGTATAGGGCTTCTCCATTTTTGGTTGCAAAGCACGTAATCAATCTGATTTTGGCATTGACCGTCTGGTGATGTGTATGTGTAGAGTCGTCTCTTGTGTTGTTGGAAAAGGGTGTTTGCGATAACCAGTGTGTTCTCTGGACAAAGCTCTGTTAGCCTTTTGTTCTGCTTCATTTTATATTCCAACACTAAACTTGCCTATTACTACAGGTATCTCTTGAATTCCTACTTTTACATTCCAATCCCCCATAATGAAAAGGACATCTTTTTTGGTGTTATTCCTAGAAGGTGTTGTAGGTCTTCAAAGAACCAGTCAACATCAGCTTCCTTCTTTGGCATCAGTGATTGCAGCAACGATTTGAATTACTGTGATATTGAATGGTTTGCCTGGGAAATGAATCGAGATCATTCTGTCATTTTTGAGATTGAACCCAAGTACTGCATTTTGGACTCTTTTGTTGACTATGAGGGCTACTCCATTTTTTCTAAGAGATTCTTGCCCATAGTAGTAAATATAATGGTCATCTTAATTAAATTCGCCCATTCCCGTCCATTTTAGTTCACTGATTCCTGAGATGTCAATCTTCACCTTGCCATTTCCTGCTTGACTATATCCAATTTATGTTGATTCATGGACCTAACATTCCAGGTTCCTATGCAATATTGTTCTTTACAGCATTGGATTTTACTTTCACCAGACACATCCACAACGAAGCATCATTTCTGCTTTGACCCAGCCACTTTATTCTTCTGGAGCTATTGATCCACTCTTCCCCAGTAGCATATTGGATACCTTCTGACTTAGGGGACTCATCTTCCAGTGTCATATCTTTTTCCTTTTCATACCATCCATGGGGTTATCCAGGCAAGAATACTGGAGGTGGTGGCCATTTCCTCCTCCAGTGGATCATGTTTTATGAGAACTCTTCAGTATGACTCTGTCTTGGGTGGTCTGTCTTGGGTGTATAAGCACAGCTCATAGGTTCATTGAATCATGCAAGCCCCTTCACCATGACAAGGCTGTGATGACAACATGCTCTCCGAAGCTCTCTTTGTATCCCCTACTCCCCTGATCCTGACCCTCACTCCATTGTTCACTGTGCAGCCAGAGTTCTCCACTTAAAAGACAGTCCTTAAAAATCTAAAAAAGAGTTATATGACCCAGCAATCCCACTCCTTGGCATTCTGGAGAAAGCTCTAATGAAAAGATATATTCACCCCCAATGTTCATCAGTTCACTTCAGTTCAGTCGCTCAGTTGTGTCTGACTCTTTGCGACCCCATGAATCGCAGCATGCCAGGCTTTCCTGTCCATCACCAACTCCCGGAGTTCACCCAGACTCATGTGCATTGAGTCGGTGATGCCATCTAGCCATCTCATCCTCTGTCGTCCCCTTCTCCTCCTGCCCCCAATCCTTCCCAGCATCAGAGTTTTTTCCAATGAGTCAACTCTTCGCATGAGGTGGCCAAAGTATTGGAGTTTCAGCTTTAGCATCAGTCCTTCCAAAGAACACCCAGGACTGATCTACTCTAGAATGGACTGGTTGTATCTCCTTGCAGTCCAATGGACTCTCAAGAGTCTTCTCCAACACCACAGTTCAAAAGCATCAATTCTTTGGCACTCAGTTTTCTTCACAGTCCAGCTCTCGTATCCATACATGACCACTGGAAAAACCATAGCTTTGACTAGACAGACCTTTGTTGGCAAAATAATGTCTCTGCTTTTGAATATGCTATCTGGGTTGGTCATAACTTTCCTTCCAAGGAGTAAGCGTCTTTTAATTTCATGGCTGCAATCAACATCTGCAGTGATTTTGGAGCCCCCCAAAATAAAGTCTGACACTGTTTCCACTTCGATTTCCCATGAAGTGATGGGATCAGATGCCATGATCTTCGTTTTCTGAATGTTGAGCTTTAAGCCAACTTTTTCACTCTCCACTTTCACTTTCATAGCAGCACTATTTACAATAGCTAAGACATGGAAGTAACTTAAATGTCCATCGAAAGATGAATGGGTAAAGACAATGTGATACATATATACAACGGAATACTATTCAGCCATAAAAAGACAGATATGATGTCATTTGGAGCAACCTGGATGGACCTAGAGATTATCATATTAATGAAGTAAGTCAGAGAAAAACAGACATCATATGATAGCACTTAGAAGTGGGATCTAAAACATGATACAAATGAGCTTATTTATAAAACAGAAAGAAATTGAGACACCTAGAAAACAAACTTATGGTTACCAAAGGGGGTAGAGCAAGGGTTGGGGAGAAATAAATGAAGAGTTTGGTATTAACATATGGTATCAAAAGACACTTGCTCTTGGGAAGAGAAGCTATGACAAACCTACACAGAATATTAAAAAACAGAGACATTACTTGGCCAACAAAGGTCCATCTAGTCAAAGCTATGGTTTGTCCAGTAATCATGTATGGATGTGAGAGTTGGACCACAAGGAAAACTGAGTGCCAAAGAACTGATGTTTTGAACTGTGGTGTTGGACAAGACTCTTGAGAGTCCCTTGGACTGCAAGGATCCAACCAGTCCATCATAAAGGAAATCAGTTCTGAATATGCGTTGGAAGGACTGATGCTGAAGCTGAACCTTCAATACTTTGGCCACCTGATGCAAAGAACTGATTCCCTGGAAAAGACCCTGATGGTGGGAAAGATTGAAGGCAGGAGGAGAAGGGGACAACAGAGGATGAGACGGTTGGATGGAATCACCAATTCAATGGACATAAGTTTGAGCAAGCTCTGGGAGTTGATGATGGACAGGGAAGCCTGGCGTGCTGCAGTCCATGGAGTTGCAAAGAGTTAGACATGAATGAGGGACTGAACTAAACTGATTAACATATGAACAGTCCTATATATTAATATAAAATAGGTAAACAACAAGGACCTACTGTATAGAGCAGGGAACTCTACTCAATATATTGTAATAACCTTTAATAAAAAGAATCTAAGAAGTATATATATAGATGTATATGTGTGTGTATATATGTGTATGCTCATATATAACTTAATCAGTTTGCTGTATACTTGAAACTAATACTAATTATAAAGCAACTATACTTCAATCAGTTGTTTTTAAATAAAATAAAATACAAAACAGATCCACGTGACTTGCCAGCCCTACACCCAGATGGCTTCCCGTTTCACTCAGAGTAGAAGCCAGTAATTTTTATGACGTAACAGCCCGCGTGACCTGAGCCACTCTCCTGGCTCTGGCTCCATTTGCTTCTGCTCTCCCACTACCCACTCAGCTGATTACACTGGCCTCCTTGTCGGCACCCTCGTCTCCCCAGGGCCTTTGCATGTGCGGCTCCGCCAGGGCGCACTGTTCTCCTGCTCCGAGTTCATTCTGGAAGTCTGCTCAGAGTCATCCGCACTGAGTGTCCCAACCCCTTTACTTAGACTCCTAAGTGCTCCGTCCTCCTACTCTTTTGTCGGACTGAGTTCCCTGGAAGGAAACAGACACGGAGATGGAGCTGGAATTCCAGAGGCTTAGGAGGGATCAACTCCGTGCAGGGAAGAGGGTGGAAGCAGAGCTGGGCAGAGGAAGATGTGAATTGTGATGTGGGGGTCTTGGGAGCCAGTATTGCTCATCATGGTCTATTTCACTTAATTCCCAGGTAGAAGCTGCATTACCAAAGGCAGGACCTTTGGGAGGCAGCTCTCTGCTGCTGAGGCAGGACCTTTCTTAAAGGGCCGCTTGAAAGGGCAGCAAGCCCTGTCCTCCTGAAGGTGGGTCTCAGCTCCACCACACCCTGCTTGGTTTCCTTTGTTATTCTCATTACACCTTGAGGTATTTCGTGTATTTACTTGTTTATGACTACTGCCTTCCTCAGGAGGAGAGGGCCTTGTCTATCTTACTCCTCCCTCGAGAATGGAAAGAGGCTGGAACAGAATAGCCAGTCAATATCGCGAAATAAGAGGGTGCTTCCTGAACACCTCCACTTACAATCCCCCAGATGATCCTCTCAACAACCCTTACAGGTTGGTATTATTATCCAGATTTCATGAATGAGGAAATAGAGGTTAAGAGAGGCAATCAGCCCAGCTCAAAATCCGACAGGTGGAAAACCCAGAGCTCAGATCCAGAGACGCATAGTTCAAGATCGAAGTTTTTAACTGTCGGTGGAGGGGCTCAGTGCCTTGGGGCTCTGAGGGCTGGGCTGAGGATGCTAGAACATGGCCATGGTGGATGAGCACCATGGGATGATTTGGCTGCCTGAGGAATGTAAAGTCCAGGACTGAGGGCTGTCTTGTCCCCTGGGAGGGGCTTGGGCAACAGAGTGGGCAGAGCGAAGAAGAGGGCAGCCTCTGAGGTTGCCTTACCAAGCCCATCCCCTTCTGTGGGCTCTGACGCCTCTGCTTCTTCCTCAGTCCAGCTTCCTCAGTAAGAGCTCCCTCCCCGATCATGATTCATTGCAACTGCGATGAGTCCCACTGGATTCACATGAAATAAAGAAATGAATGAATGCTCCCATGCTAGATTCTTCAGTTCCACCAGGCCTGGCTCAGTTCAATACACTTCAGTGAGATCCATTTAGCACATCCATTCTTTCCCTAAATTTCACCCATATTTTCCCCCAGGGAATTCACTCTCCCTTTTTAGTAAGGGTTTTGGTAAGACTGATGAAGAGAGGGAATTTTATCCAAGCAATACCGACTTCTCAGAGTTTGAGTTCTGATAAGTGGGCGCGGCAATTGGAATCCATCAGTCCTAGATTATGGTCTGAATCAGAATCGAGGCAGCCAGCAATGGTTCTGGTTACAGATCCTTCCCCCAAATGGGTCTGTAAGTCTTTCCTTTCTTTTTCTTTACATTCTCTGAGTTACTCTTCTTTCTTCCAAAATAGTCCCCTTTCATGACGCCAGCCAAAGTTGCCTTCTGTTACTTGCAACCAAACACCCCTGAGAAATACATATGCCCCGCTGGGCCTGAAAAAGGGTAAGGTTAGAATAGGAAAAGGAATGTCCCTGACCCAACACCAATTTCATTTGCATCTTAATTTAATTCTTCCCTCCCTCCTTTTCATATCATTTTGTGGTGGTTTGCCATAGGAACACTTACAATGAAAACATAAAAATGTAAGAAAAAAGGAAAGGATTAAGGGTAGAATTAAGTCTAGTGATTTAGTTCATTTTTTTCTCTGAAATTCCTAAGAGCCAGACTATCAGGGAAAATGTAAACAGTTACACTTTCCTCATTCTTGGAAAGAAAGTGGGGCCTTGCTTGTAGGAAAATCAAGTCACCCATTTAGAAAGCTGAGGGAATCATGCAGAGCCATGTAGACTCAGACTCTGGGCCCAGTGATGTACACCACAGGTGCCCTTGAAAATGGGTTGCACACTGTTTGTAGGTGATTCCAATCTAGTCCAAAGATGGGCTTTCCTTGGCATACAGTGTTTTAGAAATTGGAGTTAATTTACATTAAAAATGGAATAGTTTGTACAAATGCTGGTTATCTACCATCCTTTTAAAAGTCAAATCTGGCAACACATTTCCATGTGGTGACCAAAAGCTGGTGTGAAGAGCAGACAGCTTCTATACAGGTCCTCTGCCCTCTGCTCTCACAGACTGCTGAATTATTCCAGGCCTACCTGCCTCATATGTGTCATTCATATTTCCAACATTCCCAACACAGGTCAGACAGGAGGCGGTCAGCTGGGGTCACAAGAGGTTCAAGGTGAGGATTGAATTTGACCATGAAATAAGGTTGGGTTGTGGCAGAGAAGAGGAACAAAGGCTCCAAGCAGAAAAGGAGTGAGCAAAGGGACAGAAGCTGGCATGAGCTTGGTCTGGGAGGGCTGCCTGGGACAGCTAGAGTAATATGATTACAAAGTCACCTGGCAAGTGGTCATGAGCATTAGACCATCAGAGGGTTTCAGCCTTGGTGCTGCCAGACGGGGGGTGGGCGGGGGCAGTGGTGGCCACTATGCCCTCTGGTCAGGCAGAAGCTGCTCTCAGATCTCAGGTGTGTCCTGCGATCTACCCAGGTGAGCAACCTGGCTTACCTGGCAAAGATGTCATTTCTACAAGGGCTGAGATCGACATGAGGACCCAAACAAGTGTGACTGGGAAACAGGGGAGCAGAATATACAGTTGGAGTCCCATGATTTCCAAACCCAACTCCAACATTTAGATACCAGTTGTGGGCTCTATCGGCTCTGCATCTTCACCTCTCATAGTCACAGTTTCCTTGTTTGGGAAGCAGAAATGATGATACCTCAATCAGGCAGATTTGGGAGAATTAGATGAGATATTTGTGAAGTGCTCAGGGCAGCAGCTGAGAAGAATCAGACACTCAAAAACCAGTGAGAATGAAGAGGCAGGCAGTTGGTTTTAGACCCTAGTCCAGGAGACATTCAGAAACCAGTTATGGCATCTCAAAAGGTCAGGGTCTCCTGGACAGAAAGGCTGAGGTCACAGGGAAAGTTTCCCTGATGGAGGCAAGAAGCCCTCCTTGTCCTAGAGGACTCCTGAGCCCCATCTTGGTTCTCCTGGCCTGCCTTCCGGCAGGCTGGCTGTGTGTAATCTGCCATCATCATAGATGAACCACCCTGCAGAGCCCAGCCCTTCAAAAGAGTCTCCTGTGCTCACAGGTGTGTTCTGCCTGTGAGGTCACCATGAGGCAGCAGGCCTGGCTTGCTCAGGCCTGGCTCTGGGACTGAAGCTACAGGGCCTCCGAGTGGGAGGGGTGGGAAGAACATCCATTATCTTACCTTCCTCCCCAATAGCTACCAAGAACTTCTTCTTTGTGCCAGGTCTATAGGAGACAGCAGGAATCTGTGCCTTTTAAGAAGCCCTTGGGGTACTTGTCCCCCTCAGTTATAACACATATAGTTCCTTCTGAAAGCTGTCACATACAAAACGTACCTAATCCAAGAACAACATGTTTCTCGTGATACAGCTTCTGATAGTCAGATTATTTCAAAATTCACATGAAAGGGAGACTTTACTAATATTTTTATAATGTCATTTTTTATTTGAATAATTCACATTTGCGTTAAGTGCAACCATGGTACATTTTGGGATTCCCTGGTGGCTCAGATGGTAAAGCATATGCCTGAAATGCGGGAGACCCGGGTTCAGTCCCTGGGTTGGGAAGATCCCCTGGAAAAGGAAATGGCAACCCACTCCGGTATTCTTGCCTAGAAAATTCCATGGATGGAGGAGCCTGGTGGGCTACAGTCCATGGGGTCACAAGGAGTCGGACACGACTGAGTGACTTCACTTCACTTCATGGTACATTTTAATGACATCTCCCAGTATCAGTCTTGAAGCATCTAGAAATCCTTGCATTACAGAACCAAGAAAACATAGGGACTATGAAGACTAGTAAGGATGGAATCAGCTTATGAACTGTCTGGGTCTGAAAGAAGTGGCTGTGATGGTTTAGTCTGACTTTTATGACGCCCTGAACTGTACCCCGCCAGGCTCCTCTGTCTGTGGGATTTCCCAGGCAAGTATACTGAAAGTGGGTTGCCATTTCCTTCTCTAGGGAATCTTCCCAACCCAGGGATTGAATCTGCATCTCCTATAAAGGCAGGTAGATTCTTTACTGACGGAGCCACCAGGGAAGACCCTTCTGAATGTAGATTAGACCTTAAAAATAGCACCATGACCTTAGCCTTCCAACTCCAGTCCCTGTTCCTCCACCTCAGTTCCTTATTTTAAAGTGAGTGAGACCACATGGTCTCTAAGATTTCTTCGTGTTCAAAATCTAGGAGTCTGTGGAAAGTGAGGATTCTTGGCCTCGAGCTGGGGGTTGGGAGGACAGGGAGGGAGCAGGTCCTCTGGCAGCTGAGGGTGAAGACGGGCAAGTACACCCAGGGTTCTCTGAAGGGGGAGCCTGGAGCGAAAGGAAAGCTTGAGGGCAAGACAAAAGCAGGATATTGGGTAATTGGCCTTGGATGTGTGAGGAAGGGAAGTAGAGAGAAAATTGTTTGTGTATGTGCAATTATGCATGAAGGCAGATGGGGCAGAGGGGTCACTGGCAGGACAGGGGGTCTGATATTTTGCACTTTAATGAATGCATTCCAGACCCCCAGGTGTCTGTGTTTGGAGATGTTCCTGAACTATCAGTGAGCGATGAGATCCCCAGCTTGTGAAGGCGGCATCTGTGTGTGGGGGCTGTGGGGAGGCAGGAGAGCTGGCTGGGTCTCCTGGAGCTGGCAAAAGGTGTATCTTCCAGGACAGCTCCATTTTCCTGCTGAATGAGGAGTTAGTGAGAGGGGAGTGGGAACCACAACTTCCAGCCAAGTCTGGGGGAAAGTGGAAATTGCTCAGCCCTGGGGAGAAGGCAATGGCAACCCACTCCAGTACTCTTGCCTGGGAAATTCCATGGACGGAGGATCTTGGTGGGCTACAGTCCATGGGGTCGCGAGGAGTTCGACACGACTGAGCGACTTCACTTTCATTTTTCACATTCATGCACTGGAGAAGGAAATGGCAACCCACTCCAGTGTTCTTGCCTGGAGAATCCCAGGGACGGAGGAGCCAGTGGGTTGCCGTCTATGGGGTCGCACAAAGTCGGACACGACTGATGCGACTTAGCAGCAGCAGCAGCAATGACATAGTAATTCGTAAACGTCCTTAATCATATCCCGTCAAGATGAGTTAAAGATTTGGTGACAGATGAGACTCAGCAGAAATAAATGTTTCTCAGAGATGTTCAGAAGATGTGTTTGTGAGAGAGAAGATAGCCAAAGAAATGCTTTTCCTAGAAGCCCCAGGAGCAGCAATGACCCATCATGATATCCCCAGATGCTTCCTGAAACCCAACCCTTATGTGTGGGGATACGGACTTCCCTGTAATTACCAACCAGCCCTTATCTATTAACCAATCCCATTTGCTAACTGGATTGCTTGTGAAGGCCTCTTGTTTTAATTAGCATGTCTCAGATGAAGAGTAAACAAACATTCTAACAAACTATTATGACATAAAGTTGATTTTTCAGTTACTCAACTGCTACGCCGTGGATATGGTGAATTTAGAATTAAATGCCTCTCTCAGAGGCTTTAATGATCTCAGTCAAGAACGTTTTGATTAAATTAAAGCTATTGAAAATGTGTTTTTTTGAAAAGAGAGGGTGCACAAAATATCCAGGAAATAGTCCCATGTCTCGGGCCCCAGACTCCTCACCTTTCTGAAGTAGTTCTAGGAAAGGGGACAATAGGTTCATCCTTCTGGAACTGGGTAGGATGGCTTACGGCAAAAAATGGTTATAACTGCCATTAGGAAGCCTCAGAGTGTTGGGCTCTTAACTGTCATCTGTACAAGCAGAGCGTCTTAGGGAGTGGAGGCTCTCAGTAGGGAGTGAGGTTGTGCATGAACCAGGGGAGACTGGGGAAGGAACCAGGAAAACTGTGGCCCCAGCTGGATTCTGGTCTCAGCTGATTCCACAGGGAACTCTGGAGACTGAATGACATCGAGTTGTCCTGCCTTAAGGCAAGAACTTTGTCACCCTCCATTAGCATCAGTTATTGGATGGAGATTCTTCTCCCCAAGGAGGGCACAGCTTCCCAGGTGTTTCCAAGTAAGGAGGAGGTGATCCTCCAGGGAAAGACATAGGTGTGAGAGCTTAGTGGCCCACCCTCAGAGCAGCTGGAGATGGGTGTACCCACCAGCTCCACATAGGGGACCACTCAGGATGCCAAGCCTCTATGTCAGCTGGCCGTATCAGGAGGCGGTGCTCTGATGCATACCCTTCATATGAAAACACCACTTTCACCTTCCTAAAGAATTCCTACTTTCTTGATCATATTCTGCTTCCAAAGCCCAGGAATCAGAATCAGAATTGACTCTATATTGTAGGTGAGGACTCTGAGGTCCAGAGAAGTTAAACAACCTCCCAAGGCCACCCAGCAGAGCACGGCAGGGATGGGCCTTGCGTTAGCAGCCACATCTCTTCCCATCAGGATGGTCATGCTGCTTCCTGCAGAACAGCATCTCAGCAGAAGTGACTGAACCCTAGGGACCGTTCGGGCTGGAGCCTGAGCCTGCCCAAGGCTTGGGTGAGTTGTGGTCAAAGGGAATCTGGATGAGTTTATGGAGGCCCTTCTAATGGTGGAGCAAGAGGCCTTGAGGGTCACTCAAGGGGGCCACAGATTTGGAATATAACAGTTTCCCCATTTTCCCCAAAAGGTCTTCTCCTTTGGGCAGAAACAAGCTGAGCAAAGCAATATCTGCATCCTTTGTGCTAAAGTTCTGGGAGCAACTCCCCTCATCTGACCTGAAAACTTTTCTATGAGCTGCTTCGTCTTCCTGGGATCTTCTCCTTCCTTCTCAGCTGCCCTCCGCCCAGCTCTTTACATAGTTAACTCTTTTTGGATGTACTTAAATCATGCCTTCTCAGAAAAAAGCCTGCCCCAACCCTCCCCATGCAACAACCGTAGTCTGTGTTAGCATCTGCTGCTAAATGCTGATCTGGTTCCAGACACTGTTTTCTTCACAGCAGCAGGCATAGTCTGCATTCTACCTTGAAGATTGATTGTTTTTCCCATTAGACTTCTTTTTAAACAACTTTATTAAGGTATAATTGACCTACAATAACTGTACAGGTTTAAGCTGCACAGTTGATAAGTTTTGACATACATGTACACCTGTGAAGCCATCATCACAATCAAGAAAGTGACTGTATCATCCCCTCCAAAGGTTGCTTCATGTCCCTTAATAATTCCTTCTACTCTCCCAGCCCCAGATCACCAGGTATCTACTTTCCACAACTATAAATTGGCTTACACGTTCTAGAGTTTTATAGAAATAGAATCATATAAAAGGTCCTTTTTAATTTATATGACTTCTTTTATTTCATGTAATTATTTTATATTCACTCACACTGCTGCATATTTCATAGTTCATTCTTGTTTACTTCTGGGTACTATTTCATTGTAGGGATTGGGCATAATTTCCTTATCCATTCATCTGTTAGTGGACAGTTATGCTGTTTTCAGTTTGAGGCTGTCGTAGATAAAGTTGCTCTAAACATTTGTATACATGTGTTTGTATTCACATATATCTTCATTTTCTTGGTTCCTACCTATGAATAGAATTCCAGATCATATGGTGAATGTATGTTTGACTTTTTCAGGAAGTGCCAAACTCTTTTGCAAAGTGATTGAACTACCAGCAATGTGTGAGAATCCCAGCTCCTCCCATTTTGCAGCTATCAGTCTTTTATTTTGACTATTCTAAAAAGTGTGAAGTGGTGTATCACTGCAGTTTTCATTTGAATCTTCCTAACAAATCCCATGGACGGAGGAGCCTGGTGGGCTGCAGTCCATGGGGTCGCTACGAGTTGGACACGACTGAGTGACTTCACTTTCACTTTTCACTTTCATGCATTGCAGAAGGAAATGGCAACCCACTCCAGTGTTCTTGCCTGGAGAATCCCAGGGACGGGGGAGCCTGGTGGGCTGCCGTCTATGGGGTCGCACAGAGTCAGACACGACTGAAATGACTTAGCAGCAGCAGCAATGACTAAAGATGTTGCCCACCTTTTCATGTACTTATTTGCCATCTATAGATATTCTTTGATAAAAATGTCTGTTTCAATATTCTGCCCGTGTTTGTTGGGCTGTTTGTTATTGTTGAGTTTTGAAAGCTCTTTACATATTTTGGATGTGAGTCTCTTATCAGACACAGGATTTGCAAGAATTATGACCAGGCTGTGGCCTTGTCTCTTCATTCTCCTGCTCCATGGGCACTCATCAAGTTGCTCAGACTAAAAGCTTTAGAATCATCTTCTAGTCCTTTTCCCCCTCAAGTCCACATCCAGGTTTATTCGCTAATATAGGGAAACTGAGCTTGGGCTTTGAGAGAAGAAAACAAAAGTTGGCTTTAAATATGGTTAATCTGAGATGCCTAAGAGATATCCAAAGGGCAGCTGGCCATGAGGGTCTAGTGTCTAGAAGGAAGATTGGAGTTGTCTCAGAAATTTGGGCACCACCAGCACATGCACACCACAGGGAAACATGAGGTGGCTCAGAATGCATGTATTGAAGACAGGAGGGCATCCTGCAGCATGATGGGTGAGATTAAGAGATTGGGAAGAAACAGAAGGATTGACCAGTGGCCTGTAAGGAGACATTGGTGAGGTCTGTCCTTTAGGACATATGAGCAAAGAGCTTTAAGAAGATGACCTCAGTTCTTCAAAATGCCTTTGAAAGATTAGGTAATGAAGTAAAAGTCACTCAGTTGTGTCCAACTCTTTGTGGACTGTAGTCCATGGAATTCTCCAGGCCAGAATATTGGAGTGGGTAGCCTTGCCCTTCTCCAGGGGATCTTCCCAACCCAGCGATTGAAGCCAGGTCTCTCACATTGCAGGTGGATTCTTTACCAGCTAAGCCACAAGGGAAGCCCAAGAATACCGGAGTGGGTAGCCTATCCCTTCTCCAGGGGTTCTTCCCGACACAGGAATCGAACTGGGGTCTCCTGCACTGCAGATCAATTGTTTACCAACTGAGCTATTGGGGAAGCCCGAGATTAGGTAGGTTGCAGACTAAGATGGTGATGAGATTTGACCACATGGTGATCACTGGGGACCTGTGAAGATGGCAGTTTTGGTGGTGAGGTTGGAGTAGAAAGCCCATCTGGCACCTGAGGGTTGATCAAGCTTTAGAGGGTGTGAGGACTGTCCATCACACACAGGGAACCTCCTTTCTCAGATCACAAGGAGTCGGACACGACTGAGTGACTTCACTTCACTTCATGGTACATTTTAATGACATCTCCCAGTATCAGTCTTGAAGCATCTAGAAATCCTTGCATTACAGAACCAAGAAAACATAGGGACTATGAAGACTAGTAAGGATGGAATCAGCTTATGAACTGTCTGGGTCTGAAAGAAGTGGCTGTGATGGTTTAGTCTGACTTTTATGACGCCCTGAACTGTACCCCGCCAGGCTCCTCTGTCTGTGGGATTTCCCAGGCAAGTATACTGAAAGTGGGTTGCCATTTCCTTCTCTAGGGAATCTTCCCAACCCAGGGATTGAATCTGCATCTCCTATAAAGGCAGGTAGATTCTTTACTGACGGAGCCACCAGGGAAGACCCTTCTGAATGTAGATTAGACCTTAAAAATAGCACCATGACCTTAGCCTTCCAACTCCAGTCCCTGTTCCTCCACCTCAGTTCCTTATTTTAAAGTGAGTGAGACCACATGGTCTCTAAGATTTCTTCGTGTTCAAAATCTAGGAGTCTGTGGAAAGTGAGGATTCTTGGCCTCGAGCTGGGGGTTGGGAGGACAGGGAGGGAGCAGGTCCTCTGGCAGCTGAGGGTGAAGACGGGCAAGTACACCCAGGGTTCTCTGAAGGGGGAGCCTGGAGCGAAAGGAAAGCTTGAGGGCAAGACAAAAGCAGGATGTTGGGTAATTGGCCTTGGATGTGTGAGGAAGGGAAGTAGAGAGAAAATTGTTTGTGTATGTGCAATTATGCATGAAGGCAGATGGGGCAGAGGGGTCACTGGCAGGACAGGGGGTCTGATATTTTGCACTTTAATGAATGCATTCCAGACCCCCAGGTGTCTGTGTTTGGAGATGTTCCTGAACTATCAGTGAGCGATGAGATCCCCAGCTTGTGAAGGCGGCATCTGTGTGTGGGGGCTGTGGGGAGGCAGGAGAGCTGGCTGGGTCTCCTGGAGCTGGCAAAAGGTGTATCTTCCAGGACAGCTCCATTTTCCTGCTGAATGAGGAGTTAGTGAGAGGGGAGTGGGAACCACAACTTCCAGCCAAGTCTGGGGGAAAGTGGAAATTGCTCAGCCCTGGGGAGAAGGCAATGGCAACCCACTCCAGTACTCTTGCCTGGGAAATTCCATGGACGGAGGATCTTGGTGGGCTACAGTCCATGGGGTCGCGAGGAGTTCGACACGACTGAGCGACTTCACTTTCATTTTTCACATTCATGCACTGGAGAAGGAAATGGCAACCCACTCCAGTGTTCTTGCCTGGAGAATCCCAGGGACGGAGGAGCCAGTGGGTTGCCGTCTATGGGGTCGCACAAAGTCGGACACGACTGATGCGACTTAGCAGCAGCAGCAGCAATGACATAGTAATTCGTAAACGTCCTTAATCATATCCCGTCAAGATGAGTTAAAGATTTGGTGACAGATGAGACTCAGCAGAAATAAATGTTTCTCAGAGATGTTCAGAAGATGTGTTTGTGAGAGAGGAGATAGCCAAAGAAATGCTTTTCCTAGAAGCCCCAGGAGCAGCAATGACCCATCATGATATCCCCAGATGCTTCCTGAAACCCAACCCTTATGTGTGGGGATACGGACTTCCCTGTAATTACCAACCAGCCCTTATCTATTAACCAATCCCATTTGCTAACTGGATTGCTTGTGAAGGCCTCTTGTTTTAATTAGCATGTCTCAGATGAAGAGTAAACAAACATTCTAACAAACTATTATGACATAAAGTTGATTTTTCAGTTACTCAACTGCTACGCCGTGGATATGGTGAATTTAGAATTAAATGCCTCTCTCAGAGGCTTTAATGATCTCAGTCAAGAACGTTTTGATTAAATTAAAGCTATTGAAAATGTGTTTTTTTGAAAAGAGAGGGTGCACAAAATATCCAGGAAATAGTCCCATGTCTCGGGCCCCAGACTCCTCACCTTTCTGAAGTAGTTCTAGGAAAGGGGACAATAGGTTCATCCTTCTGGAACTGGGTAGGATGGCTTACGGCAAAAAATGGTTATAACTGCCATTAAGAAGCCTCAGAGTGTTGGGCTCTTAACTGTCATCTGTACAAGCAGAGCGTCTTAGGGAGTGGAGGCTCTCAGTAGGGAGTGAGGTTGTGCATGAACCAGGGGAGACTGGGGAAGGAACCAGGAAAACTGTGGCCCCAGCTGGATTCTGGTCTCAGCTGATTCCACAGGGAACTCTGGAGACTGAATGACATCGAGCTGTCCTGCCTTAAGGCAAGAACTTTGTCACCCTCCATTAGCATCAGTTATTGGATGGAGATTCTTCTCCCCAAGGAGGGCACAGCTTCCCAGGTGTTTCCAAGTAAGGAGGAGGTGATCCTCCAGGGAAAGACATAGGTGTGAGAGCTTAGTGGCCCACCCTCAGAGCAGCTGGAGATGGGTGTACCCACCAGTTCCACATAGGGGACCACTCAGGATGCCAAGCCTCTATGTCAGCTGGCCGTATCAGGAGGCGGTGCTCTGATGCATACCCTTCATATGAAAACACCACTTTCACCTTCCTAAAGAATTCCTACTTTCTTGATCATATTCTGCTTCCAAAGCCCAGGAATCAGAATCAGAATTGACTCTATATTGTAGGTGAGGACTCTGAGGTCCAGAGAAGTTAAACAACCTCCCAAGGCCACCCAGCAGAGCACGGCAGGGATGGGCCTTGCGTTAGCAGCCACATCTCTTCCCATCAGGATGGTCATGCTGCTTCCTGCAGAACAGCATCTCAGCAGAAGTGACTGAACCCTAGGGACCGTTCGGGCTGGAGCCTGAGCCTGCCCAAGGCTTGGGTGAGTTGTGGTCAAAGGGAATCTGGATGAGTTTATGGAGGCCCTTCTAATGGTGGAGCAAGAGGCCTTGAGGGTCACTCAAGGGGGCCACAGATTTGGAATATAACAGTTTCCCCATTTTCCCCAAAAGGTCTTCTCCTTTGAGCAGAAACAAGCTGAGCAAAGCAATATCTGCATCCTTTGTGCTAAAGTTCTGGGAGCAACTCCCCTCATCTGACCTGAAAACTTTTCTATGAGCTGCTTCGTCTTCCTGGGATCTTCTCCTTCCTTCTCAGCTGCCCTCCGCCCAGCTCTTTACATAGTTAACTCTTTTTGGATGTACTTAAATCATGCCTTCTCAGAAAAAAGCCTGCCCCAACCCTCCCCATGCAACAACCGTAGTCTGTGTTAGCATCTGCTGCTAAATGCTGATCTGGTTCCAGACACTGTTTTCTTCACAGCAGCAGGCATAGTCTGCATTCTACCTTGAAGATTGATTGTTTTTCCCATTAGACTTCTTTTTAAACAACTTTATTAAGGTATAATTGACCTACAATAACTGTACAGGTTTAAGCTGCACAGTTGATAAGTTTTGACATACATGTACACCTGTGAAGCCATCATCACAATCAAGAAAGTGACTGTATCATCCCCTCCAAAGGTTGCTTCATGTCCCTTAATAATTCCTTCTACTCTCCCAGCCCCAGATCACCAGGTATCTACTTTCCACAACTATAAATTGGCTTACACGTTCTAGAGTTTTATAGAAATAGAATCATATAAAAGGTCCTTTTTAATTTATATGACTTCTTTTATTTCATGTAATTATTTTATATTCACTCACACTGCTGCATATTTCATAGTTCATTCTTGTTTACTTCTGGGTACTATTTCATTGTAGGGATTGGGCATAATTTCCTTATCCATTCATCTGTTAGTGGACAGTTATGCTGTTTTCAGTTTGAGGCTGTCGTAGATAAAGTTGCTCTAAACATTTGTATACATGTGTTTGTATTCACATATATCTTCATTTTCTTGGTTCCTACCTATGAATAGAATTCCAGATCATATGGTGAATGTATGTTTGACTTTTTCAGGAAGTGCCAAACTCTTTTGCAAAGTGATTGAACTACCAGCAATGTGTGAGAATCCCAGCTCCTCCCATTTTGCAGCTATCAGTCTTTTATTTTGACTATTCTAAAAAGTGTGAAGTGGTGTATCACTGCAGTTTTCATTTGAATCTTCCTAACAAATCCCATGGACGGAGGAGCCTGGTGGGCTGCAGTCCATGGGGTCGCTACGAGTTGGACACGACTGAGTGACTTCACTTTCACTTTTCACTTTCATGCATTGCAGAAGGAAATGGCAACCCACTCCAGTGTTCTTGCCTGGAGAATCCCAGGGACGGGGGAGCCTGGTGGGCTGCCGTCTATGGGGTCGCACAGAGTCAGACACGACTGAAATGACTTAGCAGCAGCAGCAATGACTAAAGATGTTGCCCACCTTTTCATGTACTTATTTGCCATCTATAGATATTCTTTGATAAAAATGTCTGTTTCAATATTCTGCCCGTGTTTGTTGGGCTGTTTGTTATTGTTGAGTTTTGAAAGCTCTTTACATATTTTGGATGTGAGTCTCTTATCAGACACAGGATTTGCAAGAATTATGACCAGGCTGTGGCCTTGTCTCTTCATTCTCCTGCTCCATGGGCACTCATCAAGTTGCTCAGACTAAAAGCTTTAGAATCATCTTCTAGTCCTTTTCCCCCTCAAGTCCACATCCAGGTTTATTCGCTAATATAGGGAAACTGAGCTTGGGCTTTGAGAGAAGAAAACAAAAGTTGGCTTTAAATATGGTTAATCTGAGATGCCTAAGAGATATCCAAAGGGCAGCTGGCCATGAGGGTCTAGTGTCTAGAAGGAAGATTGGAGTTGTCTCAGAAATTTGGGCACCACCAGCACATGCACACCACAGGGAAACATGAGGTGGCTCAGAATGCATGTATTGAAGACAGGAGGGCATCCTGCAGCATGATGGGTGAGATTAAGAGATTGGGAAGAAACAGAAGGATTGACCAGTGGCCTGTAAGGAGACATTGGTGAGGTCTGTCCTTTAGGACATATGAGCAAAGAGCTTTAAGAAGATGACCTCAGTTCTTCAAAATGCCTTTGAAAGATTAGGTAATGAAGTAAAAGTCACTCAGTTGTGTCCAACTCTTTGTGGACTGTAGTCCATGGAATTCTCCAGGCCAGAATATTGGAGTGGGTAGCCTTGCCCTTCTCCAGGGGATCTTCCCAACCCAGCGATTGAAGCCAGGTCTCTCACATTGCAGGTGGATTCTTTACCAGCTAAGCCACAAGGGAAGCCCAAGAATACCGGAGTGGGTAGCCTATCCCTTCTCCAGGGGTTCTTCCCGACACAGGAATCGAACTGGGGTCTCCTGCACTGCAGATCAATTGTTTACCAACTGAGCTATTGGGGAAGCCCGAGATTAGGTAGGTTGCAGACTAAGATGGTGATGAGATTTGACCACATGGTGATCACTGGGGACCTGTGAAGATGGCAGTTTTGGTGGTGAGGTTGGAGTAGAAAGCCCATCTGGCACCTGAGGGTTGATCAAGCTTTAGAGGGTGTGAGGACTGTCCATCACACACAGGGAACCTCCTTTCTCAGATGCCAGACTGGAAGAGGGGCTCCATGAGATTGGAACCTGATGGAATAGTCATCTAACTCATGATGATCCATGACGATTCACTCAACTTGTATACTGTCCTGTTTCAGTGGAGTTATTTTACCTTCCAGCTTTTACAAGAAACAATAAGAGCAACAAAGTTCCTTAAACTGCTTTTTTACACAAGTAGTGAGGGATGAAAGTAAAAGATATTGTTTTGGAGATCTTTTCCTTAAGTGTTAACCTATTTCTTCCTTATAACTCCCAAGACACAAATGCTTATCACTTCATCTTAAAGCATGGAAGTTAAGCCACAAAATAGTTACATGACTTACAGGCCTGGGATGTGATTGAAGCTTCCACCTCTGGAAGTCACCTTCTGTACCAAATAGCAGCTCTGCTAGGGACAGCAAGAGTGAATGTATCACTTAGTGCTGAAGCTCTAGCTCCTTGGTACCTACACAGTTCTCCACTACGCAGACCTAAAGAGAGCTCATTTAAAATGTAATAGTGCCAACTAAAAGTCTGCATTTGCCATCTGCCTCTATAAGGATTAAGTCAATAGCCACTGCAGCCACTGACCTTCAATACACCCCAGAAGGAGTTCAGGGTGGAGATTAGGAATGTGGCACTCTGAGCTCTGGAAAAAACTGGCCTGACAGTCCTCCAGACAGTTAGGTATTTTCAGGAAAATATTTTATGGGTCTAATTCTCACATCTGCTTTTGGTGACTAGCAACATGTCTCTGCCAAAACGTGTGCTTGACTGCACAAATCCCCCTTCACTAAAATCATACATAATGCTGACTTTCCCTTTACCCTTTGGAGCAGTTTTTCAAAGATATCTGATGTGCTGTCTCCCAGGCTATAGTCCTTGTTTTAAACCAAATAAAACTTGACTCACAACTTTCAAGTTGTGTATTTTTTCTTTCGGTAGACAACAGCAACTTCACATTTCCTCTAACTGTTTTTGTCTTTGATTTAAAATGGTCAGTGGCTTAATTTAAATTTTTATTTTTGTTTTCCTTTGTTTTTAAAATTTTTGTTGAGATATAATTAACATAGACTCATTTTTATGTTCACTCAGCTGAGACTTTTTGCAGGACCGTGTATGTTTAGCTCAGAACTATATTCTAGAAACTAAAATGAATAAAAATGCCTCCACATCCTAAAATGGACGTGTACATTATTTAAAGAGAAATGCTTTTCATTGTTGGTGCTACAGGGTCCCAAGTACTGAACTGTGAAGATCACACCTCCAAAGACTTTGAGAAAGAGTCCCCAGCTTTCTTCTAAAAGATAGACAGTAAATATTGGAGGCTTGTGGGCCATAAAGTCTCTGTCACAATCACTCACCTCTGCTGTTGTGCTATGAAAGTAGTCATAAACAAGTAAACAAGTAAGCAAGGCTGTGTTCCAATTAAACGTTATTTATGAACACTGAAATATGAATTCAATATACTTTTCACATGGTAAGAAGCATTCATCTTCTTCTCCCCTAACCATTTAAAATGTGAAGACCCTTCTTGGCTTCCATGCTGCATAAGTTGGGTAGCAGGTCAGATTTGAACTGCGGGCTTTTAGTTTGCTGATCCCTGTCTTCCAGGCTAACAGTGATCAAGCAGTGAGTTTAGAAGTTTGGATTTGTGGAGGCTGGGACCCAAGAGAACCACAAAGTCATAAAGTGTAGTGACTGGAAACTTTTGTCATAGAGAGGATGGTTCCCAATAGTGGGTTTGGGCTATAAGCTTTAATACGGGTTTCAGAGGGTACAAATTGCTTCCATTCCACATTTATTACTGGAGCAAATCCAAGCTCATCTCATCACAGTTATTGAGAAGTTCTATGACACCTGGGGCCCTTTCATAGGCAAGTGGCAAAAGTGTAACGCAAACTGGTTCAAGAGAGGCAAAAGGATCAGCTCACATGAAAGTGTGGATGAACGTTAACTTAGGTACCACTGAATAGAGTAGATACTAAAACTAAGTTATTGGGGTTCGGTCTCCAGTTCCCTCCATCTCTTGGCTCTGATCCTCCCACCTGGCTTCCTATCCATCTCTGGGCCAACAGTGCCTCACAGTTAGCAGCCACCATGGACAGAGGCAGCTGATCCTCAGGAGGGTCACCCTGGGCTGCTGTCTCACCTGCCTGGATCAGGTGATGTGTATCTCTGAACCAACCACTTTAGGGGCTTCGGGGATGAAGTGCTGTGATTGGATCCATGTCCACATCTCAACTCTGGGTGGAAGGGGGAAAGGAAAATCCCTCCCAAATATATGGACTGAGCACAGGTAAGAGGTGGGCCCCACTTGAAAATGGATGCAATCTCTCCAAAAGAAAGCAGATGAATGCTGGATGGGTGGAAAACAGCAGACATCCCTGACAAATGCTTCTGTGAAGTGACACAGGATGCACTGGCAGTCAGAGGCTGACATGAGACACCACCCAGAGTTTATCAGAGCAGGCAGGAGGGCTCCATGCATGCAGACTTCGTATGGTTGCTCCTGAAGCAGAACAGACCAAGAACCAGTCTTTGGACTTTTGCATATGATGTCCCACACAACATCAAAGGAAATCGAGGGCACCCCTCAGGTGGCCAGCGGTTCCTGTTGTTAAGTAAATTACAGATTACAGGGAAAGTAAAACACAGCCTCTTGTCTGATAGTAGCCACCATCTCAGCAGAAAGAGCATTTCCACACCCCCAGAATAAAGGGTGGTCCATTATAAGGAAGGCGGTTGGTGATGGTCACCCTTTTTGTTCCCCAGGAAGCTGGCTCTGAGATGAGTTTTTGTGTAGAATGTTTACAAGGAAATCCTCTTGGACTCAAAGTCTGTGGGGAAAGGAAGAGGTAGGGTGGGCTGAGAAAGAAGCTGGGCTGCAGTGAAATCTTAACAAGGTCTCAGCCTAACTGCAGAAGCTTTGGAGCTGGAATAGCCTTCAGGGTTGTCTCGAGGTGGGGCCCCAGGGCAGGCTTTAGTACACCTGCCAACTAGTCCTCACATGGGGCTGCTCGAGGAAACTAGGTGTGACCTGGGCTGGGCAGCTCCTTCCAGGCAGGGAGATTCCTAAACAGGGCTTCTAATGAAAGGCTGTCAGCCAGCAGCCCTCCCAGCAGGTAGGGGAATACATCCTTCATTTCTAAAGGGGCTGCACCACACAACCTCTGAAATAACAACTGAACCCCAACTAACTGTGTGCATAATGTTAAGTTTACACACACACACACACACACACACACACACCTGCCTTTATGTTTCTCCTTTTACTTTCAATTCAGTTCAGTCGCTCAGTCGTGTCCGACTCTTTGCGACCCCATGAATCACAGCACGCCAGGCCTCCCTGTCCATCACCATCTCCCGGAGTTCACTCAGACTCACGTCCATCGAGTCCGTGATGCCATCCAGCCATCTCATCCTCGGTCGTCCCCTTCTCCTCCTGCCCCCAATCCCTCCCAGCATCAGAGTCTTTTCCAATGAGTCAACTCTTCACATGAGGTGGCCAAAGTACTGGAGTTTCAGCTTCAGCATCATTCCTTCCAAAGAAATCCCAGGGTTGATCTCCTTCAGAATGGACTGGTTGGATCTCCTTGCAGTCCAAGGGATTCTCAAGAGTCTTCTCCAACACCACAGTTCAAAAGCATCGATTCTTCGGCGCTCAGCTTTCTTCACAGTCCAACTTTCACATCCATACATGACCACAGGAAAAACCATAGCCTTGACTAGGCGGACCTTAGTCGGCAAAGTAATGTCTCTGCTTTTGAATATACTATCCAGGTTGGTCATAACTTTTCTTCCAAGGAGTAAGCGTCTTTTAATTTCATGGCTGCAGTCACCATCTGCAGTGATTTTGGAGCCCAAAAAAATAAAGTCTGACACTGTTTCCACTGTTTCCCCATCTATTTCCCATGAAGTGATGGGACCGGATGCCATGATCTTCGTTTTCTGAATGTTGAGCTTTAAGCCAACTTTTTCGCTCTCCTCCTTCACTTTCATCAAGAGGCTTTTTAGCTCCTCCTCACTTTCTGCCATAAGGGTGGTGTCATCAGCATATCTGAGGTTATTGATATTTCTCCCGGCAATCTTGATTCCAGCTTGTGTTTCTTCCAGTCCAGCGTTTCTCATGATGTACTCTGCATATAAGTTAAATAAGCAGGGAGACAATATACAGCCTTGACGTACTCCTTTTCCTATTTGGAACCAGTCTGTTGTTCCATGTCCAGTTCTAACTGTTGCTTCCTGACCTGCATACAGATTTCTCAAGAGGCAGGTTAGGTGGTCTGGTATTCCCATCTCTTTCAGAATTTTCCACAGTTTATTGTGATCCACACAGTCAAAGGCTTTGGCATAGTCAATAAAGCAGAAATAGATGTTTTTCTGGAACTCTCTTGCTTTTTCCATGATCCAGCGGATGTTGGCAATTTGATCTCTGGTTCCTCTGCCTGTTCTAAAACCAGCTTGAACATCAGGGAGTTCACGGTTCACATATTGCTGAAGCCTGGCTTGGAGAATTTTGAGCATTACTTTACTAGCGTGTGAGATGAGTGCAATTGTGCGGTAGTTTGAGCATTCTTTGGCATTGCCTTTCTTTGGAATTGGAATGAAAACTGACCTTTTCCAGTCCTGTGGCCACTGCTGAGTTTTCCAAATTTGCTGGCATATTGAGTGCAGCACTTTCACAGCATCATCTTCCAGGATTTGAAACAGCTCAACTGGAATTCCATCACCTCCACTAGCTTTGTTCTTAGTGATGCTTTCTAAGGCCCACTTGACTTCACATTCCAAGATGTCTGGCTCTAGATTAGTGATCACATCCTCATGATTATCTGGGTCGTGAAGATCTTTTCTGTACAGTTCTTCTGTGTATTCTTGCCACCTCTTCTTAATATCTTCTGCTTCTGTTAGGTCCATACCATTTCTATCCTTTATCGAGCCCATCTTTGCATGAAATGTTCCCTTGGTATCTCCAATTCTCTTGAAGAGATCTCTAGTCTTTCCCATTCTGTTGTTTTCCTCTATCTCTTTGCATTGATTGCTGAAGAAGGCTTTCTTATCTCTTCTTGCTATTCTTTGGAACTCT
Source organism: Oreotragus oreotragus (assembly GCA_006410675.1). NCBI lineage: Eukaryota > Metazoa > Chordata > Mammalia > Artiodactyla > Bovidae > Oreotragus > Oreotragus oreotragus. The sequence goes on along the minus strand of SJYX01023815.1, from coordinate 344,609 downwards.
GCATTCAGATGCTTATATCTTTTCTTTTCTCCTTTGCTTTTCGCCTCTCTTCTTTTCAGTGCTATTTGTAAGGCTTCTCCAGACAGCCATTTTGCTTTTTTGCATTTCTTTTCCATGGGGATGGTCTTGATCCCTGTCTCCTGTACAATGTCACGAACCTCATTCCATAGTTCATCAGGAACTCTGTCTATCAGATCTAGGCCCTTAAATCTATTTCTCACTTCCACTGTATAATCATAAGGGATTTGATTTAGATCATACCTGAATGGTCTAGCGGTTTTCCCTACTTTCTTCAATTTAAGCCTGAATTTGGAAATAAGGAGTTCATGATCTGAGCCACAGTCAGCTCCTGGTCTTGTTTTTGTTGACTGTATAGAGCTTCTCCATCTTTGGCTGCAAAGAATATAATCAATCTGATTTCGGTGTTGACCATCTGGTGATGTCCAACTCTTTGGGTTAACCTCTTGTCCTTTGGGAACCCACATTTCCCTCCCCTCACTGCAGTTGGTGGGGTGCACCTGTCCCAAGCTCCTGTCACTCAAGCAGGGCTAGTTGGAGCATCCCCCCCTCCTCCACCTGGCACCACCTGAGCCGCAGAACAGACTCAGATGTAGGCATGTGATCAAATGTGCCAAGGAAAGTCACTTTCTGGGATACCTGGAGAAAAGGCTCTGTGAACCTGGTGGGGTCAGCCTGGACTCATCCACGGCCACCTTGCCACCACACAAGGATCTCCAACCAGCAGTGAAGCAGAACAGGGATACAGAGAAACAGAGTTTCTCTCTTCCCGTTTTAGGATTGTTCTTGAGATATTTTTATTGTGGTGTAATTTACATATGGGAACAGGCACAGATCTTAATTGTGCAGCTCAGTGTAATTTTGCATAGTTATACACCTGTGAACCAGCACCCAGAGAACATTCCCTCTCCCCAGAAGGTTCTCTTGCATCTCCTTCCACTCAGAACACTCCCAAGGATAACTGCTTTATTTGAACTTCATAGAAATACAGCCGTTCTCACAGGCAAGCCCTATCTGTGCCTAGATTCTTCACTCACACCTCATGCTATGAGGTCATCCAGGTTGTTGTGTGTTAGTTTCTTTTGTGTAGTATTTCCTTATATGAATCTATTCTATCTTATCTACCTAATGGACATTTGGATTGTCTTTAGGCTTTGACTGTTACAATGAATAAAACTACCATAGACAGTCCTGTATGTCTCTGCTGGTGGACATAAGCCTTCATTTCTATTGGGCTCAGACCTAAAATTTCCTTGAGTAGATCATGCATTTGTTCAGCTTCTGTAGCTTCTGTAAGTCTTGTCCAGGAATTTTGCAAAGGATTGTGCCAGGTTCTGACCCTCTAGCGACATATGAGAATCCCTTCGGCTCCACACCCTGTACATACTTGGCTCTGTTAGTAAAACAGGGCTTAAGGATGATATTGCTTGAGTACCTGGATCAACTTGTATTAGAAACTAAATGACCCCTGGATATTTTCAGTTAGGTGAGCCAGTACATCCCTTTTTCCCATCAAACCAGATTGCACTGGGTTTCTATATCTTAAAATTGCAAGTGTCCTCATTAACACACCTGGTGAAATTTTTGATAGAGATTGGCCCAGTTCTGGTGTTTGAGACTCCCTGGTACAGAGGAGAATGACTTTTTAGTGGAGTCAAAAAGCTACTCTCATGGGTGGGATGGTGGGAGATGGGGAATCTTGGGAAGGTCACCCCAGCTCTCCAGATATGTGGTTGTTTAATGCATCAGAAGGCTTGAAAAATCAAATGGAAGGTTTTCATCAAGGCATATGTGGATGCTCCTCTGGGTAACCAGACAGCAGTCTTGGTCAGGTGCCAGACATGCAAGGGAAGAAAGGATAAACTGGTTTTCTGCCAGGTGGTCTCTCTCGTCTGGTCTACCAGCAAGCTCCCCTGGAGGAATGTCTCCCGGAGCCTGTGGAGCAGGGCATGGACAGGCTGCTGCCGTGGATTCGTCCCCATGGAGTCATGTACAGAACCTGGTAGGGCTTGCGCTGGTTGACACAGATGGGGTGAGAAAAGACAGCCCAGGAGACCACAACAGGCCTCTCCAGCCATGGGGGCCCAAGACAACAAGGAAGATCAGCAGTATTTGATTGACTCCACGGAGGGACTCAGGTCTCAGCTTGCGGCGGGCTGGGGCTCCTCTCCACCTTCTCGCATGGGACAGAAAACTGCAGCTGGCAGAGTGCTTCCTTCCTCAGGCATCATCTTTGGGGATCCTCAAGGTAATCACGTGGGTCAAGCCAAGCAGGCATTGTGTTCCCCATCTTATAGATGAGGAAACTGAGACTCAGAAAGAAAAAGTAAAGTCTTCTGACTCGAAGTCCAGAACATCATCCGCCACCAGGTAAAACTGGTGTCTTTTGGGCACTAGACGTGCATGGCTGTGCTGTGCTGGGACTTTTAGACTAGCCACCAAGTAGGGGCCAGAGCCCTGGGTGAAGGGGAGATTCTTAGGGTTGTCAGAGTGCTTTTTGGTGGCTCTGAAGACTGAAGACAAACCAGGTAGACCAAGGAGCTAGACTCGTGAGCTCTGGGCAGGACCTGAGGTGTTGGGGAAAGCGAGGCTTCAGAGCAGACAGAAGGTCAGCAGTGTCCACCCCCCTCCAAGCCTGCTCCTTGAGAGACAGGGCAGGGTGTCCCCCAGGCCATGTGGAGGCCCCTCCCATAGTTGGGAGCTGGCTGAAGATGCAAAGCATAGGAAGGTCCTGAGTCACTCAGGGGTGGTCTGACTCTGAGCCAAGGCTGGAGCTGCCTGGAAAGCTACAGCTCTGCTGGGCACCCAATAATTGACAGCTTGAGGATAGGTGCCCTGTAGGGGCAAAAGGAACCATTTGCTCAAAGGTTCCCTGGATTCTCTGAAGGCCTGGTGAAGGCATGCAGGAGGGAGTGACAGTTTTGGTGAGGAATGAAATCGCGGCGGCTGTGTGATGCTATAAATATTTGGTTTGAAACAGCAGAGACGTTCGAGATAAAAGTTAAATAGAAATAAAAGCAGTCAGATGTTTATTATATGTTGCCATAAAATTCAAGAGCAGCCTAAAAAGGCAGATCAAGATTTGTTTAACAAATAAGAGGGGGGAATGAAAGAGGTAGAAGTCTGATAGTGAAAGGATGCATTTGCTCTAATTTGGACAGTGATGGAAGCAAAGAGGGAGTGACTCAGACCCGGGTGGCTGAGAACCCAGTAGACTTCCCCCAAGTCTCATGGCCTTGCAGACACCAGCAAGTCCTCTGGTTCTCTGTATGCCCTGTCCACTGGAGAGGGGCAGGCCCAGGGGAGAACAGGGAAGGATGAGCCACGGCACAGACACCATGGAAGATAGCACACACAGGGGCTGGCAAGGAGGCGGTGACACTAACCTGAGGAGTCTGATGGCACATTTTTAAAGTTTCTCTTTAAAGTTCCTCTTCCATGGCTGATCCTTCAAATTGACATCAGGTATAGGAATTGCAGGAAAATATAGCTGGAAGGGAATTTAGCTGACCCCACACTAGTCCAGAGGTGACAAACTTGGTCTATAAACTCCAGGGAGGAAATATTTTCAGCTTTGTAGACCATTCTACCTCTCTCACAACCACTCTGTCATTGTTGTATGAAAACAGCCACAGATAATCCATAAATGAAGGTGCATGGCTGTGCTCAATAAAGCTTTATTTACACAAACAGGTTGCAGGCTAGATCCAAAGTTTGAGCTGTAGTTTGCCAACCCCTGTTCCAATCTAATCTTTATTTTCTAGATAGGGAGACTGAAGTTCAGAAAGGCAAAAACACTTTTCCAAAGTCTCCCAGCCTACTCGTGATGGAGCTGGGAGACAAACGTAGGACTCTAGGCACTATGCCAGTATCACCTCCATTGCATCTGGGCAGCATTGCCTCCAATGTTTTTGGCTAAACTTCAGTCTTAATTCAAAATGGTACCTGGTTAGTCATCAGGCTAAAGGTTGGAAAGGATGGCGTGGACACATATATGAATTGACAGTGTCCATTTCTAAAATTAAAATTGGAAGCTTCTTTCTTTCTGATCTGCTGTGTTGTTCTCTGCTGTAGTTTTGGTGAAAACCCGTGCAAAGTGAAGCTCCTGATCATATTCTAAATGTGACAAAGAGGGTAGAGAGAATCTTTGTTTGTAGTATAGTGATCAGGGAGGCCTGGTGTGCTGAGATTCATGGGGTCACAAATAGTCGGACACAACTGAGTGACTGAACTGAACTGAACTGATCACAACATCATTTGCATTTCCGTGCCTGGCAGCTTGTGGGCCACTATCATGGTTTCCCTCCTGGAATTTGGTTACTGATTGGCAACTTTGGGGGAAATATTTCTAAAATAAATTATTAATACATAAAAGGAATTGTAGCAGGTTGACTTGTGCTCCCCTCCTCCAAATATGTGTCTACAGCCCAGAACCTATGGATGTGACTTTATTCGGGAAAAGGTATTTTCAGATGTAAGGATCCTGAGATAAAGTCATCTTGGAGTATCTAGGTGGGCCTGGCTTAACATTGCACTCATTCATCACACATGGTTATGAAACCCATTTATCCCAGCTCTCTTTTGGGCCTGGAGGACAGAAATAGGTAAGAAAGGTAGGTCCACTGCCCTCAAGGAGCTTTTAGAAACAAAATTTTCAAAATCAATACTTTCATCTATTGCAGCAAATGTGATGTAAAAAGTGTAGCAGAATATGGCAGGGGGATGGGTCTTGGGGGCTAGGGACAGTGCTTTGGAGGAAGTAGAATGTACTATGTGGTCCACAGTTGAGCAAAGGACTGACTTGTGGGTTTTGGGATAAGGGATCTTCCAGGCAAATGCAAAGCAGGTGCAAAGCCTGGAAGATGAAAGCTCTCATTGGGTTCTAGGACCAGCAGGATGCTGACAGTTGCAGCCCTGTGACCTGGACAGCAGGATGAGATGAGGTCAGAGTCGGAGAGCCAGGCATGGCTGTGCAAACTGGCTGGATTCACCCTGAATGAGAGAGTGAGGTAGTCCTGCACCGGGAGGGTGAGGTGGGGTGCATCTGACCCTGACTGCTATGGGTGACAGGGGAGACCCCAAGGCCAATAAGGGCACTGTGGAAGCCACCAAGCGACAGGACAGCTGGGTTAGGGTGGTGGCCATGATCTGGGAGAGAATACATTTAGGGTACACATTAGTGGGTTGCTTTTCCTAAGCTCCTTCTGAGCAGGCCAGCTGGGACACTGTACCCCCTCCTTCCATCCCACACCTGCCAATGGCTGTACCTGTTACGATCTTCCGCCCTCCTCGAAAGGAAGGCAGTGGTTTTCCTCTCCTAACTGGGACACTCTTCCAGCCAGGAGCCATTCCCAGGAGACCTTTCCCTGGAGATGTCAGGGCCCCAGGTCCAAAGCTGACATCTCCAATTGACACAACCTGCTCAGCCTCTCCTGCAATGGCCGTCCCCAGGGTGTTTGTAGAATTCTGAATGTGAATGAAATAGGTGCCTACACATTTGGCAAATATTTATTAAGCGCGTATGTGACAGTGAAATGCTGAGCACCACAGAGCAATGGGAAGAGAGTGGACCACCAGGCCCAGGTTCGAGTCCTGGGTTTGGTGCTAACTCTTGTTGAGGTATAGTCACTAGGTCATGCCCAACTCTTTGAGACCCCATGGACTGTAGCCCCCAGTCTTTTCTGTCCACGGCGTTTCTCGGCAAGAACACTAGAATCGATTGCCATTTCCTACTCCAGGGGATCTTCAGACCCAGGGACTGAACCCACCTCTCCTGCATTGGTAGGCAGGTTCTTACCATTGGGCCATCAGGGAAGCCCTTTTGGTGCTAGTTAGTGGTATGTTTGGGAAAATTGTTTGAACTTCTCCACCCTCAATGTCTTTATATACCAAATGGGCACAGAAATAACCAGTTTAAAACACTGTCTTTGTAACAATTCAAGGTGGAAACACATATGATTGTGAAAGTGAAAGTGAAAGTGAAAGTGAAGTCGCTCAGTCATGTCCGACTCTTTGCGACCCTGTGGACTGTAGCCCACCAAGCTCCTCTGTCCATGGGGATTCTCCAGGCAAGAGTACTGGAGTGGGTGGCCATTTCCTTCTCCAGGGGATCTTCCCAACCAAGGGATGGAACCCATTAGAAATAATAATAGCAGCTTAGGCAGCAGTTGCTATGGCCAGACTCTGGTCTCAATGCTCTGGATATTTATTCTTTTCGTTTTCACTGTGAGTCAAGGAGGTGATGCTGAGTGATGAAGTTACTCATCCAGGATCACCGGCCGGTACATGGCAGAGCTGGGATTTGAGGCCTCTGGTGCTGGCACCCGTGTTCTTAACCACTATGGCAGCTGCCTCTTAATCAAGGCATGTACTCAGAGCCCAGCAAATACTCTGAAATCTGAATCCAGGAGATTTTAGTAGATGTACACTGAGCCGACAAAGAGGATCTTCTATCTTGGGATATGTATCTTTGTGTATAATGAAGATAAGGCATGTCCCCCTGCATGATCTATACTTAAGCTGATAAACAGAGAGATAAACTTGCATGGAGGGGGACTTCCCTGGTGGTCCAATGGTTAAACCCCCATGCTTTCACTGTAAGTGGCATAAATTCTATCCCTGGTCTGGATCCAAGATCCCACTTGCAGCTTGGCATGGCCAAAAAAAGTGTTTGGATGCAGGTGGAGAGAAGAAGGGAGCTGTAAGCCCAACTTCCATCTAGGAGCTACAGGTGGAGGCCACAGTCTAGCTGAATGACAAAAGGCCTGGGCTGGATTCGCCCTCTTGCTGTCTGCCTGGAGAATGCCCCGGAGCCCTGTGCTCTCTGATGCTGCAGTGGTGAGCATAAAGGAATCACAGAGCTGTCACCAAGAAATGTCTGTGGTCTGGGGTCAGGAGAGTGAAGAGAGGCCTGGGCCCTGAAGAGTGACAGACAGGAGCCACGGCCAGCCAGGGAAGGA
>SJYX01023815.1:274604-337485 GCA_006410675.1 Oreotragus oreotragus | reverse complement strand
GGGAGGGAGGGAGGCAGGGAGGAGAGCTGTGGGCACAGAGGTGGGTGCAGCTCCAGGAGGGGCAGCAGGAGAGGGGGCTGGCTGGAGAAGACCTTGACCGTGGGCGCGACCCCTGCACAGCCCACAGCCCCGTTCCCGATAGCACTGCCCAGAGATGAGGCAGGCAGCCACGCGCTGTCCCGCAGCCCACCTCGTGTGGGTGGGGCAACTGCCATCTCATCAGAGGAATGTTAAAGGCACACTTTGAACAGTCATTTTAACTTTCCTCTGCCATAGCACTGCTCAGAAAGAGATGTGGGGACTTGTGTCTAGTGATTAGGAACACCCCAGTCCAAATGTGTCACTGGCAAAGCTTGGATACCCTTCTTCGGCTGTTGGGTTACCCCGAGTGTGAGAAGTTTTCCATTTAATCAAAAGATGTTTTTGTCCATGTAGAAAACACACATGACACAGCCCTGACATCTAAGTCAAAAACACCTTTTTTGTTGTTGTTGTTGATGAATGGACTCAGACGAGGTGTTCTGATGCAAGCATCTATAAGAGATTGCTCATAAGTCAGACTTTTCAGGGAGCTTGTGCCATTGGAGTGGACACACACCCCTGTCGAGGCAGCTCTGAAGGAAGCCAGGGTACATCCAGGTCAAGTTCAAGACCAGCCCTCGGCACCCGCCCAGCTGGAGGCTCTCCAGCTCGCTGCACACTCATCAGTGCTCACCTGCCTTTAATCAGAAGGCAGCCCCCTCCTCCCTTCCCCAGGCTCTCTATACAGAAGCATCCAAAACGAGACTCTAAATCCACAGGGCTCGCGAGGTTCACAGCTGCTAGATTCTCAGGCTGTCCACGTCCCATAGACCTCTTTGGAGCCGCTGTGGACCGCAGACTGGCTTCTGATCAGTTTGCAGGACCTTGCGGGGTCAGAGCCTGCTTGTTCAATTGAGGAGGGTGGGGCAGCCTCGCTGGGTTCCCAGGAGGACAGAAGCGGAGTGGAGAACAGGAGGGCCCCAGGGAGAGCGTGCTTCACTACTCGCTTCTCTAGCCCCAGCTGCTTTGGAGACAAGTTTGTTTCATGATCCTTGAACAGACAATTCTGCTCTTTCTTCAGGGGTGCCAGCTGAAATTTGGGTGATGTCACTGGCTGCTTTGGAGAGCAATACTTTTAATTATTTCTCACAGGCTAAACAAAAAGACCATATTCTACTAACCAACAACCATAGCCTCAAACTCCAGCTCAAAGTCATGTCAAATTAAAGCCTACATGGAATTTAATAAAATTTGTTTGTAGTGAACTTTTTTATTGAGATATAATTGACATATTACATTATATTAGTTTCAGGTGTATATTGATATTTATGCATATTGGGAAATTATTGTGATAAATCTAGTTAACATCCACCACCACACACAATTACAATTTTTTTTCTTGTGATGAGGACTTTTAAGATCTACTCTCTTAGTAGCTTTAAAACATGCAATAACTGTATTACTAACTATTGTTGCCATGCCTCACATTCCATCCCCATTGACTCATTCAATTCATAACTAGAAATTTATAGTTTTGACCCTATTCACATATTTTGCCCGTCCCTAAAACCCTGCCTCTGACAATCATCAATCCATTGTCTGTACCTATGAACTCATTTTTTTTTGTTTGTTTGTTTTGATTTTTAGATTCCACATATAAGTGAGATCACACAGTATTTGTCTTTCTCCCCTGGATTTGTTTCCCTTGATATGATGCCTTCAAGGTCCATCCATGTTGTCACAAATGGCAAGATTCCATTCCTCTTTATGGCTGGAAAATACTGCAGTTTCTTTCTATCTATCATCTATTTATCACATTTGCTTTAGCCATCAAAAGACCAGGTTGTTTCCACAACTTAGTTATTATAAGCAATGATGCAATGAACATGGGGATGAAGTGAATGTCTTTATATAGCTCCTTCTTAAGCAAGACCAGCTCATAGTGGTCAGCTATGACTTCCTCTGCCCAATACCTCCCCCTCTGAGATCACTGGAACTCCCCACCATCTGTATGCTGCCCACAGAAGCTGCTACATTAGCTGCACGTGATACACACTCCGGCATGGTTTATTGGGTCAGCAAGGGACATATGACCAAGCTGGGCCAATCACAAGCTTTCTTGAGAATCTTAGAAATAAAACTGAGAAAAAGAGGACAGTATTTACTTTCTAATAAAGTTGTTGGGCTGTACAGTTTAAACTTTAAGGACTGCTGGTTGTTTGTTTTGCTTTAATCACAAGGAAAAGTTAAGAGGCAAAGGGAAGAGGACTGGGAAGAACACTGACGGAAGTGAGCAGTGAGACGAGACAGAGGCTGCTGGTAGTGTTTGAATCTCAGTTATTCTGCATGTTCAGCTGGATTGTGGTGAATGGGTTCAGTGAGATACTGAAATCCTTATGCAGCAACCCTCCTTTTTTACGTGCATCTCAGCTGGGTTTTTGTCACTTGCAGCCAAAATAGCTCTGATCCCTGAAAAGGATCAGTCAGATGGCCTGGACACCTTGTCTTAAGCTGGGGTTTGCTCCTCTCCTGACTCCCAACTGCTCACTGGTTTCTGGAGAGTGTCAGAACCAGAGGGTGGAAAGTGGAACTCTCTGGGACCAGATACTTCAGTGCCACAAGGTGTCTCTGGTCTCACTTCTAAATAATGAGGCAGCTTTAAATGGAGCTCATGCTTCCGAGATGCTGTCTTAGCATTGTCCTTCCGCCAGGCAAAGCGTAAGAGAGGGGCCCCTGGCACTGAGAGGCTTGGCCGAGGAGGCAGCAAGAGGTCCCAGCACAGGAAAGCCCACAGGACTTGGTCTTCAGTAGTGTCTGACTCTTGGCGACTCTATGGACTGTAGCCCGCCAGGCTCCTCTGTCTGCAGGATTCTACAGGCAAGAATACTGGAGTGGGTTGCCATGTACCTTCTCAAGGGAATATTTCCAACCCAGGGATTGAACCTGAATCTCCTGTGGCTCCTGCATTGCAGGCAGATTCTTTACTGCGGAACCACAAGGGAAGCTCCATGGAATGAGAGATACTTCTGCCTACTTTGAGGGTTCTGAACTTCGTATGGTTTGTTGGAGTGTTTCCTCTATCTTAAACTATATAGTGGAAAAGTATGTGAGAATAGGAAAAAGCTGCGTGCTGTCCTGAAACTGCAGAACAGACAAAACTGGAATCCCCTATGAGAGGTCATCTCTTAGCCTGACCCCATGTGGACCAGACCAACGGTCTGGTCTCAGAGCCAGCTGGACTGTGCCTCCCAAATGCAGCAGCTCACGTTGCCTGCGTTCCGCAAGCCCTCCCTGCGGTCCCTAACATTGCATCAGTTCTCAAGTCACCTACTGGAAGAAAACAAAAGCCTCATTTGAAGTCTCTCCTGCCTGTTTGTCTTCGGAAGCTGTCCCCCAACGCCTCTGTGAGGGCTGGCAGTTGAGTTGACTAGCCTCTGCCGGACAACTGTCAGGTTGGTTGAAGGATATTAGAGGGAAGTTGATCATGTGTCAACGCTCCTTGGTGCCCACTCACATCAGGGAAGTGATACAGCTGTCACTGTGGCCGGCGAGAGGGCTGGCAGGACAGGCCACGTTCACCAGCCCAGACGTCCAATTAGATGCAAGGGCCCGACCCTCAGGTGTGCATGAGGCAGGGAATCAGGGCCGAGGAGGGCATCGTTGTGATTGCCTCACGGCCCTCTGAGGGCCTGGGACAGCCTCCGAGCCTGCCACGAGTGCTGGATCCATCAGGGAAAGCCAGCTTTTCTGCATTCGCTCTTCCTTTCTCCTCGCTCCCGCTCTCCTTCCCTTCCCTCCCTCCCCTGCTGGATTATGTGAGGAAAACATCTGAAGAGTACCTAGAAATCACTTTGGCAGACAGTAGGAAGTATATGAGGTTTGATTAGACACTGAAATAAAAGCCAAACGACGGTAAAGAATTCTTTAGTGCTTTGTTTTAAACACTTTCAAGAACACTAGTGTGTCTGATTAAGTAACATCATCAATTTGGAAACAGTGTTGAGTGTAATAATATGGGAGAGTGTTAAAAACACTGCTTTCTGATTGAGATGATGAGGTCTTTCTCTCAAAAAAAAACACAAAAAAACATAAAGGCATGTGCTTTCTTTGAGTCAGAAGCTGAGCTGTGTCTTCAGGGGCCTTGTGGAAATAACAGCATTTCCTCAGGAGGTGAGTCCACGATGGGGATGGGGGTTTCTCTGGAACTTACCTCTGAGGGCTCTTGCAAAGGCCCTGCTTTGTTCTCTAAGACCAGGTAGACTCGTGGATACAGCATGCTGGGTAAGCAGCGCTGGGGGACCTTCCTTTCTCCTTGTTCAGAGGACCCTTGAAATACACAGAAGGATGCATCATGCTTTGAGTTTGCTAAAGACTTTCTGGCCCCATCACTCCTTTTGCTCCTCACCAGCACCTTGTAGGGAGATTGCTATCCCCACCTTTTCTAGGAAAGAGAATGAAGTCCCAAAGGTATGCCCCCTTTTCCAAGTATGTGCAGCCAGTGGGTGGTAGAGGCTGGACTTGAACTCAGAGCTCTTGATTCCCAGCTTACTCGGTTTGAGCCCTGAAAAACTTGATTACATTAAGCTATATTTAAGAAAAGGGATGGAACCCATTAGAAATAATAATAGCAGCTTAGGCAGCAGTTGCTATGGCCAGACTCTGGTCTCAATGCTCTGGATATTTATTCTTTTCGTTTTCACTGTGAGTCAAGGAGGTGATGCTGAGTGATGAAGTTACTCATCCAGGATCACCGGCCGGTACATGGCAGAGCTGGGATTTGAGGCCTCTGGTGCTGGCACCCGTGTTCTTAACCACTATGGCAGCTGCCTCTTAATCAAGGCATGTACTCAGAGCCCAGCAAATACTCTGAAATCTGAATCCAGGAGATTTTAGTAGATGTACACTGAGCCGACAAAGAGGATCTTCTATCTTGGGATATGTATCTTTGTGTATAATGAAGATAAGGCATGTCCCCCTGCATGATCTATACTTAAGCTGATAAACAGAGAGATAAACTTGCATGGAGGGGGACTTCCCTGGTGGTCCAATGGTTAAACCCCCATGCTTTCACTGTAAGTGGCATAAATTCTATCCCTGGTCTGGATCCAAGATCCCACTTGCAGCTTGGCATGGCCAAAAAAAGTGTTTGGATGCAGGTGGAGAGAAGAAGGGAGCTGTAAGCCCAACTTCCATCTAGGAGCTACAGGTGGAGGCCACAGTCTAGCTGAATGACAAAAGGCCTGGGCTGGATTCGCCCTCTTGCTGTCTGCCTGGAGAATGCCCCGGAGCCCTGTGCTAGCTTGGCATGGCCAAAAAAAAGTGTTTGGATACAGGTGGAGAGAAGAAGGGAGCTGCAAGCCCAACTTCCATCTAGGAGCTACAGGTGGAGGCCACAGTCTAGCTGAATGACAAAAGGCCTGGGCTGGATTCGCCCTCTTGCTGTCTGCCTGGAGAATGCCCCGGAGCCCTGTGCTCTCTGATGCTGCAGTGGTGAGCATAAAGGAATCACAGAGCTGTCACCAAGAAATGTCTGTGGTCTGGGGTCAGGAGAGTGAAGAGAGGCCTGGGCCCTGAAGAGTGACAGACAGGAGCCACGGCCAGCCAGGGAAGGAGATTGGTGTTCAGGGCCCAGGGNAGTGTCTCTATGTGTCCTGCACTGCAGGTGGGTTCTTTACCACTAGTGCCACCTGGGAAGCCCGTTCTTTTGCTTAGGAAATTCTAAATCTCCACCACAGTGCTGGACTATGCCTGGCCATTCTCAGCTGCACCAGGGGTTATCTTGAGGATTCTGCGTTAACTATCCAAACACTGCTCTGTAAGAATGCAGTGCTTAGCATCAGTTTCTGCACATTGCATGTTGCAAATCTATCATTTCCATGGAGGACAAATCCTGTTTTTGACTCTTAAAGGTGAATTACATCAACTTTTCAGTACCAAGTGCCACTTACTAGCAACCCATTAGGAAGGTCAATGTGGTTAAGAATTCACAAATGGGGACTGGGACTGTTCTAGTGTCTGTGGAGGCCTCACCTACCGAGTCTGTCTGGGGCATCGATGCACCCACCCCCATGCAGAGCCCTGATGTTTCTTTGACTTTCCAAAAGGACACTCCATGACCAGTCTCTCGAGTAGCGCATAATATTCAAAGGCTGCCCATCTTGCTTCTTTAGTTTATATATTGCATTAAAGTTTGCTTCATTATTAGTTTGCTGTTGGCCATTGCTCTACTCTACATCCTACCGGTGAAAAGTGAAAGTGTTAGTGGTTCAGTTGTATCTGACTCTTTGTGACCTTGTAAACTGTAGCCCACCAGGCCCCTCTGTCCATGCGATTCTCCAGGCAAGAATACTGGAGTGGATTGCCATGCTCTCTTCTGGGGGATCTTCCCAATCCAGGGATCAGACCCGGATCTCCTGCACTGCAGGCAGATTCTTTACCGTCTGAGACCCCAGAGAAGCACTGGGGGTACACCTTTCCAGGAAGAGCGATATTGACCTCCAAGTTAAACATGTCTAAGTCAAAGACGCGTTTGCATTGTGGCTTGAATGTGAATCATCCTTACCCCTAATACTAAAACCGATTTATACATTATCCCCAAACCGTTGTGCTTGTATAGTCATACTTCACAGGCGATGGTCTGCCAGTGAATTTGTTCTGTTTAAATGGCTTGCAACATATTATCAAGGTAAATGTAATAAAATTGCTGGGCTGGTGTTCAGTTTATGAGGCATTGTTTTATAAAATAAAACCAAGTGCATATATGCTCATATTCATTGCTCGTAGAGTAAACAGTATGCAATTTATGTGCATTGCTAGCTATACTTGCTTATTTTGTGACTTTCCAATTGTTTGTTATCAGCAGGTCTTTTCTTCAGAAAAATGGGAGTGGCTGGGGTGACTGTAAGGCTGAGTTTACATGGGGAACCATCAGAAAAATTTGAGAAACCTGAATTTGCACAGCTTCTCCTCCTGCTTGGCAGTGACCTCCTGGCCCCCTTAGCAAAGTGACTGGTGGAGCCATCGCCTCACTTCGGTGATCACTCCAAAACTTCATCAGTTCACAAATCTCAGTGCCATGATCAGAAGCTGAGTGAATGGGCCATGTGCTCTAAGACCACCCACAATGTTAACATAAAAAAAGAGTCATAAATGTAACTTGCATTTATCTTGCACCTTTTCTTCCTGAGAATTTCCAGAAATGTTTTCATTTCTTTATCTCACGTCACCTCACTAAACTTCTATCTGGGAGATCAAATATGGAGTCTTCTGCATTTGTTGTGGCTTGTGCCTTTAAAAAGTCCTCCCCCAGCAGTCCTCTGCCCCCTTTTTAGAGCCAGGACCCCCTAAGACAGGACAAACTTCCTTCTCTTGGACAGCTGGGCTCCCACCCTCACCAGGACCAGTCCATGCAGTCCCTCTTAACAGAGAAATGCAGGTGAAAATCAAGGGTGTGAATTCAAAAAAGAAAAAAGAAAAAGATATTCTGTCTTGAAAACAAGAGCTCTTGGAAGAAAGAAAAAAAAAATCCTAAGCATTAAGAATGCTTAATTGGCTTAATTTACTTGCTGTTACTCTAAAATATGCTTGTTCTGGCCTTGACACTGCTTCTTGAGGTCCCGCCTGGACCCTGCATCAAATGCAGCTCGCAAACAGGGGGCTGTATTTTAAAGTGATGGCTTGAAAAATTAATTGTTCTCCTTTTGCCCTTTCAACTCCCAGATGGAAAATCCTACCCTGATTAGCCAATTGATTTACTCAAAATAAAAACATGAACTCCCACTCTTCTCGCCCCTGTTCTCAACTTTTGCAGAGGGGAGTGAGCAGGTAGACCCGGAATCCAGGATTCCCTTCTCCCCTTGGGGTGTCTATCTGAGTGAAGGAGGTGCTTTGCTGCCAGAGGGCAGCATCCTTTGGGATGCTCAATGCTAAACCAGGAGAGTACCCTGGGGTTTCTGTAACAGCTGGACCTGTGTGTCTGTTTTCCCCTCCTCCCAGGAGTTGTCACTTAATCTAGCAGATGCCTTGGTTTGGGGAGCTGTGCTGAGCAGACCGAGGTATGCAGGTGGCTGGCAGCAGCTGAGAGATGAGGTCAGTGTTGGGGGGGACACCTAAATTAGCATCAGTGTTTAGGAGGTAAGTCGGGCTGTGAAGGACAAGGTGTTTGATGGCTAAGGAAGTCCTTTGGTCTAAATGTTTTAGGCACCCTCCGTATTAGTAACTGGTTTATGAGCTCTGATGTTCTTTGTTCCACTGGGATCTAGAATTAATGCACTGATTTAAGGAGACAAAGAAATGAAACCAAACCCTTGGCCTCAGAGGTGGTAGGAAGAGCCCAGAAGGGGCTGGAGCCCTGGTTCTTGTCAGTCTCAGCTCTCCGTGGACTTGCTCTGTGGCCTCTGATGGTGCAGGCCTGGCTGGGCTCCAGTGAGCTTGTCCTGCGAGATGGGGTGCTCATCTGGTCCACCTCCCCTTCCTCCAGGTGCCACCCCCGCGCACACTTCCTGCCTCACAAGATTGCTTATCCCAGAAGCAAAAGAGGACAGGCACCCCGAGGAGACAGTGTTAGGGGAGCAAAGACACCAGGAAAACTCCTTTCTCTTGCAGGGAGCCCTCTGCTCCTCCCTATTTCCCTGACGAGATGGTCATTGTCTTTGTTTTAAAAAGTGTGTGTATGTGCAATGTTATCATTTTTGTTTAAAATGTATATGTGTATAATGTTATATTATTTTTGGCTTGTACACAAATACAGCGGACAGCCAGCGCAGTGATGCGTGGGTGCATTGCCACACGATACACATGTATTTCGGTTTTCTGTGATTTAGGCGTCAGGAGGGCTGATGGATCTGTCAGCCGGGAGATGTGGCCGCCTGAAAAGCGTGGGCTCCAACCCTTTCTGCTTCAGCAAAGGTGAGAGGGGAACGTTCAGGCAGGGCCAGCACAGAGTGAGGCTGGGAGGTGCCAGGGAAGAAAGCGGAAGAAAGCCTGGCTGAGCCCTGCGTTGTGTGCCCCAAGGGTGAGGCGACCTTAGCTCCCATACTTGTGTGCCCAGCGCCCCTTCTCGTCCTGGCCCTGAGCTGGGGTAGGGGTACATGCATTCCCCAAGTCTGCAAAGAGGGCCCTGGGTTCCCCCTGCCCCTTAGCACCCTCTGTGGGATTGAAGGTGTGAATCTCTTTGTTCTTACCTGGTGAATGTCTCCGGCATCCCCCTGGCCCATAGGCTCCAGGAAACCTGAGGTTAGATGCCTTCTGAGCCATATACACTGTGCGTAGCCCCACACAGACTTTCAAGAACAAAACATGAAGGTTGGGCAAGATGCTGGAGAAGGCAAAGGGTCACCGAGTTGTCGGGGGAGCATGGGTAGTTCATGGGGGCCAGAGGCTGCTTCTAAGGGGCTCTCTGTATATATAGCCTTATGCAAGAACAGTCAGAATGGGCCATGTCCCAGGCCTGATGTAGCAAAGCCAAGACGATGAGAGGACAGCGCGGGCGGGCCTGCTCCCTGTCGAGGGTGGAGGGTGAGAAGCTGGGCCACCCCAGTGGCTGCAGGGCAGTTCAGGGCATCCAGAGCCCATGCCTGACTCTGAGGGCCCCCTACCATCAGCACCCTCAACACACCCTGACTCATCACTGCCCTTCCATGAGCAGACATAATCATGCTGGCTTTCTAAAGCTCCAGATCCCCCCAGCCCTCATCAACCGCTTGTACATGAAGAACAAATGGCGTTCCCACAGCTCCACGAGCCAGCTGCTGTGTCCACTGCTTGCCTGACCACCTCGCCAGCCCTATGGCTTAGCCAGTACTGCTCCCCCTAACTCATCTGCATTATGTTTATTTTCTGGGTGGCAATAAATATTAAAATAAAATAAACCAAAGATGGCTGGCGAGGGCTCTGTTAGCTGTCTTCCTGGTTTCCGCAGCAGCTGAGTGACAGCTCAGCTTGGGAATCGGCCATCTCTTCCAACCAAGTCAGTTCAGCCTTGGGAAAGATGAACATCAGCTGACTCCTGGGCTGTGATGGTCGGTGCCAGTCAGTAAATCAGTCAGATTTTAATTACTAGACGGATGACAGGGTGCAGTGACAGGTTGCCGTCCACGGGAGAGCATTTCTTCAAAGCTGCTTCAAAAACCGAGAGCCCTTCAAGAGGGAAAGCCAAGGGGAGCATGATGGAGCCGGCTGTCGCCGAGGGAGAGTCCCCCTCACATCCTTTCACCCACCTCCTGCCTGGACGTGGGGCAGAGCCAGGGAGCTGTCGCTGACCTGTGCAGGGAAGTTTCCTTCCTCTACCTTCTC
Organism: Oreotragus oreotragus; assembly: GCA_006410675.1. Classification (NCBI taxonomy): domain Eukaryota; kingdom Metazoa; phylum Chordata; class Mammalia; order Artiodactyla; family Bovidae; genus Oreotragus; species Oreotragus oreotragus. The sequence goes on along the minus strand of SJYX01023815.1, from coordinate 327,171 downwards.
TCTTTTAAAGCTCCCCCCCTCCCTTCCCTTCTTGCCTTTTCAGGCCTGTGAGTTTTAATAGGTTCCTACAGCTCTTTGCCTAAGCAGCTGTTCCGTGCCAAGAAAGCCACGGCAGATTTGTAAAGTGGCAAACCCTGCTAATTAGTTAGATGAAGTTGCCTTTCTGACAGTGGCCCTGGCGTTGAAGAAGGTGACATACCTTAAACTGACTGCACCGGGAGGCCTCTCCCACTGTTCTCGTGGAGTGCTTCCATCCTTATTACTGATTCCGTGATAATCACCCTTCCTGGGAAATCCCACCCCGAAGCTGTTCCTTCCAGGGCTGGCTCCTGGCATAAAGTTTCCCGTCTGTTATGAATGGCCCCATAGCATTCATACAACGTTCTTCTCTGGGGATGCTGTGACCCCAGCATCAGGGAGATGGCAGGAGAGGAATTCAGGATGTGTGTGCCCAGGCTGATGGGGAGTTGGGCACTTTGTGGCAACTCCAGGGGCACTGGGACAGGCTGCCTCTGGGTGACCTTGGCTCCTGCCTGCTTACAAAGCAACCTTTGGCCTCCAGTGGACTGCAAGCTGCAAGAGGGCCTGGACCATTTCCTGGTGAACATGATGGAAATCATCTCTCCTGTAGGCTAGATGATGCTCTTATCTCTTCCTCTGCAGAAGCATACAAGACATCAAGGGACCATCTCCTAAAGCTTCCTCACCTTGTCAGTAAGAAAATGGACCTCAGAGCAGGGCAGGCACTCACCCAAGGTCACCAAATGAGGTGAGGCAGAACGATGGCTTCTCTGCTTCTTGTTTCACTAACTCCTGTCCAGTCCTGTTTTAGTCATCCTTCACAGTTATGCTTTGTAACAAAAACCCCTCAAATCCCAATGGTTTATGACAGCAAACGTGCATTTCTCATTCTGGGACCATAGACTGTATGTGATGACTTTGCTCCAGACTGCAGGTCAGATTTGGGTCTGCATCACGTGCCCCTCCTTCTAGGGCTCAGGTTGAAGGCCCAGTGACTTTCTAGGGCAAGTGTTTCTTCTAACAGATGGCAGGAAGGGGAGAGGGCAAGCCTAATCAGGCAAACACATATGAAGCCTGTGGTCACATCATGTGCATTCTGCATTCACAGGCTAAAGCAATCACATGGTCAGGCCATGGCAAAATCAGATCACAAAAGTTGTAAATTTACAATCCCATCCCATGGAGGGAAAAAGAACATGAAAGGACAATCCAAGCTATCACATGTTTCCCTTCCCTGTCTGACGTGAGTGAACTTTCTAAAAGGCATATTGGATAAAAAGGCTTCTTGGGAAAAATTATCAGTAGCTCCCAGGATAATCTCTAAATGACTTAATTCAAGGCCCCGTCAGTTGATCCCTGCTTGCATTTTTCAGCCTTGCCTACCCATTCCCTGCGGGAGTATGTGCTTAGTCACTTCAGTCATATCCGACTGTTTGTGACCCGATGGACTGCAGCCCTCCATGCCCTTCTATCCATTGGATTCTCCAGGCAAGAATACTGAAGTGGGCTGCCATGCCCACCTCCAGGGGATCTTCCTGAACCAGGAATTGAACCCGCATCTCCTGCATTGCAGCTGGATCCTTTACCCACTGAGCCACCTGGGAGGCCCCAACTATTCCTGAATACCTCTTAAACTGTACCCAGTCTGACCCAGAAAGCCCTTGCCCTCTTCACCAACTCAGAGATAGCCAGAGCTGGCATTCCTTCTGGAAGTGGCACTAACAGAGGCCCACAGCATCCTGAGTGCTCAAGCCTGGGGGCCCATGGGCTGAAAGAAATGCTTATCAGGACTCAGATGAGTTTGTTCTCAAACCTACTTGCACCTGGTTTTCTTTCAATTATCTTCACACAGTTTAATAAATTGTGCAAATTGATTAAATGAGAATGAGAAAAATAGATTTTTTTTCCCTATAAAAATGAAGTTGAATGCTTTGGAGAGATTCAACAGCGATGGATTACTGATAAAAATCCCTGTTAGAGGAGTGACAATGTTTGTTTGAGGAAAGAACTCGTGAAGATAGAGATTCTATGCCCTGGTAGCTGAGTTTGTGCCTCTGCACTTTACAGTCCGGGGAACTGGAAGTTGTGGCTGGAGCATCAGGAGGACAGATGGCCTGGAGGTTATTCCGCCCAGACTCTGCCTCAAAATATTGGAGGCTTCCATGGCTACATCCTTCTACACCAATGTGGTCCATCTTCCGTTCCAGCTCACAGAGAGAGAATTGCTGGCTGCACTAGCAATGGAGAAGGGGGCCCATGGCATTAACGGGGAGGCCCAATAGATCCCATTCATTGCGCTCAAAGTGCTGTGCGTGGGAGAGTCTCTGCAGGACCCAGAAATGGTTAGCTCCACCTTGGCCACAGGATGTGTTCACCTGGCCCCTGAGCTTGCCTTTTCCCCTCCAGCGGTGGTCCTGGCTCACCTGGCCATCCCCAAACCATCCACCACAAATGGGCCCTGCTTCTGAGGATGCCTCTGCTACCCAGAAGGCAGGGCCAGAAATCACACCTCAGCCTTGGGGAGGTTCCTCCGTGGCACACTGGGTAGGGTGCCCATAGCCCTGCGTCAGAACTGAGATGTGATAAACACTTTTTCCATCTCCTTTTCAGGGACACTACCCCACATCTGCAAAAGAATTCCTCCTCCTGGGGGAACCCAGAAATGCACTTGAACTCTGATTTGTTTTTAGCACTTTATGCTCAGCTTCAAAAATAATCTAAACTTCTGTTGGCAGAACGTTGTAATGGAAATACAGTATTTTCCAAGGATTAAACAAAACAACCTATAGTGAATGGAGGGGTCTCCCCGGTCTCCACACAATTGTAAATATAATTTTTCATGAAATAAGGTATAATACAAATGATTATTTATGCCTCTTTCCCCTATTCCAAGCAGAGAAAAACCTACCCAGTGTTTCTGCTTTTCTCATTTCCTAATTCCTAAAGTAATTTAACAAAAACAAACAAGTAAACTGAAGGGAATGGTAAAATAATCGGTAACTCTCGAAAGAGAACAGCAGTTTCTCAGCTTTTAGATGAATTCATTTTGTTCAATGCAGATGTGTTAAATCTATTCATATCCACATATTCGAGATGAGTTATTTTACTACATTGTTGTGCTGTATAAAATGAGTTATTTTGGTGAATTAAATGCTGGGGTGTAATTTTCAAAGGAAACAGAGATTTGTAAATGCGGCACAATTTATGTCAGTGTTTCAATGTGATTATTAAATATTATAGGAAATGCATCTCATAATCTTTACCTTTCTCCTTTTGTCTTTTTTCTACGTGTATTCAAGTGGCTGTGCAAATAGATGTTGCTACTCAAAAAGCGTCAAAGAAAAGGCAACCTCCTCCATTCACGTTATTGTATTTCCCCTCAGAGGATGCGTATACTCTCTTTTGCTGATCATCGTCAGGGTAACTCAAACAACCGAGTCAATTCTAGCATCTCAGAGCCCTTTACAAACCACAGTGAGAATGGGTGAGGGAGGGAAGTGGTTAAGTCCCATGGAAAGAACAGTTCCCATGGAGTATTCAATTTGCCAACATGGTGACTCAAAGAAAGCTAAATTAGTTGATGAATATATTTGATAGGGATTTATTGAGTGTTTCTTGACTTCTGAAAGGCTTTGCCTACAACTGAAAAATGAATTTCGAGACTCTGGGCCCAGGAAGGAAATAGGGGGAGACATTTCTTCTCTGTAGAGTTCATGGCCAATATCATTGTCCCAGCAAAAGTAACCTTTCCTGCTCAGCTCTGCAGGACCACGGCCCGTCCCAGCCCAGCAGCCCAGGACACTATGACCAATCCATCTCAGCTGTCACGCATATTGAAATCTTTTTGCCTGCCCTAAGACCAACTCGTGCTCACTCTCCAGTGCAGAGAGCGCTTCTCACCTCTGGGCTTCGAAACTCTTCAGTTCCCACTCTGGCTTAGGACATGTGAGCTTCCTGCTGGGTCCATTGCTGAGTTAAGAAACTGCATCCCATCCTGCTTCTTGACACACAGACCGTGGCTGGTTCCCCCATCAGGAAAGAGCAAAACCACAAATACAGACGAATGAGTGAAGGGGGCCCAAGCCCAAACTCTGTACCAGGAAGGAACCTTTGGGTACCGCATGTTGGCTCCTGGGCTGTTTCCCCATGGGACGGGGGACCTTGTCCATGAGCGAGAAAGCCCAAATACTGATGAAGTTTTTAAACCAAATATGCCTGGTGCTGTACAAATGTCTTCTCAAATTTCAGGTCAGGAAAAAATGCTTAAAATATTCCACTAAAAAAAAAACATATATATATATATATTATTTTTATTTATTTATTTTTTTTTAGCAGCAGTAGATTGAGTTTATTCATAGAAGTTTATCATTAAAGATACAGACATTTTCATTGAGTAAGCAATTGTTTTTAATTATAATTTTAAGTTGAATAAATTATTCCAATTAAAATCTTCAGATTCTGTTTCTTTTTTTTTTTTTTTTGAGGTTAAATGAATAATTTTTTTTTTGTATTTATTTATTTTTTTACACGAACTCCCAAACATGAACCCCCCTCCCACCTCCCACCCCACATCTTCCCTTCAGATCATCCCCATACACCAGCCCCAAGCATCCTGCATCCTGCATTGAAAAGCCTTTGATTTTCCTGTTTTCTTCTGCATTTGACTCCAGATTGAATGCAACAAGGAACAGAGGGCTAGAGTGAGAACAGAGGGGGTGAGAGAGGGAAGATCAGGGGAGAAAAGAGAACGTATATTTATTCCCAAGAAAATTGCCCCGGACTCCCCTGCCAAACAGACAAATGAAAATGAAACGTAGGAGGTAAGAGAGCAAAAGAGAAATTGGTACCCCAAATATAAAAATCTCCTTGGCAGAAAAGAGCGATCTGAGACCCAAAGCTCTGAGTGCTGGCGGGAGTCCTCCCCTCTCCCTGGCCTCCGCCTTTATCCCTTATCCTTCTGTGGATTCAACAGGAAGCCGGAATCCAGGCCGCCTCAGAGAGTCCCTCTTTCCCCCCCATTTAAGTAGGAGCTTGAGTGATTTGGCGGCAGGATCTGGGAAGCCGCCTGCCAGATTCCACCTGCTAAAGGGACTTCCTCCAGCTGTGTGCGAGAGCTCCTCTCCTGCAAAGGTTTATCAGGGAAAAGAGAGCTAAGAAAAAAAAAAACATGATGAATCAGGAGGCTGAGGAGAGCTGAGTAGCCGCTGCAATGAGTCTCCTCTCCCCTCTCCCCACCCCAGGCGAGCCCACCTTGGCTCTGCTCAGAGCTCACCCGGATGTGAGCTCAGGGAGGGTCCGGAAACAGCAGGACAGGACTTGCAAGCTCCCACACTTGGGTCATTCACGTGGATGGACTTGAGCCTCTGGTGTTTCCGCAGTGCTCCCAGGGAGCCATGGGGGATTCCATGGGACAGCAACGGCGACAGGAACAGTGTGGGCAATGTGGCTGCTTCTGTTGGCCGGGCTTGGCATGAGGTGGGTGGTGTGACTCTGGGAGCAGATCCTCAGTAACTCTTCTTTCCCCTCCAGTGCGTGAATCTCTCATCACCTGCCTCAATTTGGCCGTCCAGACCACTATTCCCAAGAGAGTGATTTTACAAGTGAAAGGCATGTATTTTTTATTTTATTGAAGTGCAGTTGATTTACAATGCTGTGTTAATTTCTTCTGTACAGCAAAGTGACTCGGTTACACATGTAGGTATATTCTTTTTAAATTCTTTTCCATTATGGGACAGGACAGGGAAAGACATGCATTTTTATACCACATAACTCCTCAAGTCAGGTTAGCTGCCTCACTGGGTGCCCCTTCCCCAGGCAGCATTGTATTCCAACACTGGAGGGGAAAGTGGTGTGTTAACTGATGGAGAGGCCTCTGCAGTCTCCAACAGGATGCCATTCCAAGGGATTTACAAGGATGATTTTGGTGATTTTAACCTTTCCTGCTACCTTCAGACTGTACTTGGGCTCAGGAGATTTGGAGGACACTCTCTGGCCCCTTGATCTGTCATAACACATGACTGGGGCTCCAGGGCTTAGGCCCCACCCACTGATTCACTTGCAGACCTATACTAGGCATCAACTATGGGTCAGACTTGTGCCAGATATTATGCGCAAGATGATAAAAAGATAGACCTGCCCTCAAGATACTTGTATTCAGCTGACAGAGAAATAAAAGAAGATGAAGGTAAGAAGTAACTTCCCATTACATTAGTCCCCAAATCCAAGTCTTGCAACACATTCCCTTTAATAACCTCATCATAGACTTGATTAATATGTACACTTTATAGCAGACTCCACGCTCTGCAAACCTAATTCCTGGGACCAGAGGCATCAGGTACCCATTTCTGAATAATGATATGTAAGAACGGGAAGGAAAAACCTCTGCCGTCTGCATAGCATATTGCCAAGACTCACTCATTTATTCATTCAACAAATGTATCTGCTCAGTTGTTCCTTCATGTCATATCTGACTCTTTGTGACTCTGTGGACTGTAGCCCACCAGGCTCCTCTGTCCATGGGATTTTCCAGGCAAGAATATTGGAATGGGTTGCCATTTCCTCCTCCAGGGGATCTTCCTGACGCAGGGATGGAACCGGTGTCTCCTGCATTGACAGGCAGGTTCTTTACCACTGAACTAACCTACTGAGCACCTATTTCATCCAGTGCCATGCTTGATCTGGGGGATGATAAAATGCAGATGGCCTATCCTGTCCTTAAAAGACTCACATTCAGAGGGGTAGACAGACATAAAAATCATCATTAGGAAACAGTGTTTGGTGGCTTGCTGAGGGTCACACAGGAAAGAGGGATGGAAATACAGCCTGAGGGGTGGAGGGAGGCTTCCTGGGGGAGGTGAGGCTCTTACATCACACCTGATGATAATTGCTTCTTTGTGTACCTGAAGTTCCCTTGCTATGTGGGAGTTCTGGGAGGGCAAGGTCGACATCAGTGGGTTCCACCCCTTCATACCAAACCCAGGCAGAAATTTGGGGAAGGGAAATGTCTGCAGGGGGTGCAATGAAGGACATTTCAGCTAAAAATCGTGTGGGAAAATATATACAAGCAGAAGCTCACAGACAGAAGAAATGAATTTGCTTCAGCTAGAGCTCCACTCCAGTGTTCTTGCCTGGAGAATCCCAGGAATGGGGAGCCTGCTGGGCTGCAGTCCATGGGGTCGTGAAGAGTCGAACACGACTGAGTGACTTCACTTTCTCTTTTCATTTTCATGTATTGGAGAAGGAAATGGCAACCCACTTGTGTTCTTGCCTGGGGAATCCCAGGGACGGGGGAGCCTGGTGGGCTGCCGTCTATGGGGTCGCAGAGAGTCAGACACGACTGAAGCGACTTAGCAGCAGTAGCTGCAGAGGTGGGGAGAGCACTTGGGGATCAGGAGTGGATGCTAGTGCCCCAAGCAGACACCCTGGGTTTGTCCAGCGGCAGGATGTTGTCTCACATCTTTTTGGCTCTGCACACTGGATAGTTTCACCCAGGTCAACCAACTCTCGGGAGAGTTCCTCCTGGCCCATCCCCACTTCTCCCAGAGAAATCTGCTGTGTAAGTCGTGTCTGCACACGAGGCATTGCACCTGTCCTTTCCAAGGACCAAAGATGCTACATGTTTCTGAAGGAGGTGTGTGGCTTCCCCCAAGCTGACTCCCAGGCTTTCACACTCACCTGCTTGTTTGTTTTGCTCTCTGTCTCCTCTGAGCACACTTCCCTCGTCTGAAACACATCTCGAGGGGGGATTTTTGGAAAACAAGATGGAGCTTCCCATCACCCCATCCGTCAGTGCCCACCTTCCTTACAAGCCTGGGGCAGACTTCCTGGACCTGCCTAGCCTTGCCCCCTCCACCTGTCTTGGCAGATTTTGAGATTTTCAAACACAAGTAAAACAGGTATCTCCCAAGACAGCTCCTACATATGTGGCAGGGATCTCTTTTTAATAAGGACTTTCAAAAGCAACCTTCTGCTTCTGTGCTTTGCAAAATGCTGCTCTATAAAAAGTTAGTGAGCCTCCTTGCAGCAAGCCTCGTTACCTCCCTGTGCAATCCGCTTCCTGTTAATTCCATGATTAAACATTTTGCCCCCATCTATACAAGACAGGAGATGAGAACGAAGCAATTCTGCAGGCCACTGTGGATATTCAGAAAGAGGATTTTTTTTTCTTTTCCTCTTCTTTCTCGTCACAAATAGGAGATTTAAAGTAATTAATGCCATTTAGTTTAATCTATAAATGTTTGAGGAAGCAATGCTATTTGTTTTAAGTACACTCTCAGTGAGAAAATGCAGAGTCCCCTCCAATTTCTGACTTCATGCTCAAGAGCTAATGAACTGAACTCTTCGTAAACATTGGCAAAAGATGCAAATGAACAGATAGAGACTCCAAATGCAGAGGGACACATGAGAAGGAGCTAATTTTACACAATTGACTCGGTAACCTTTTTGGATCAGTGGAATTAGAGACTGATTAATCAGCCATGATTAGCATTTATTGGAGCTTTTGACGCTGGTGCATTGTTTGCTGCTGTGTGTGTTTTCTCTTTTTCTTTTCTTTTTCTTCTTCTTTTCTGCTTTTATTTTCCTCCTGTTTTGTCTCCTGGGGTTAACAGTTTCTAATCCATTTAACTGCCAGTCTATCATCCTGGATAGGTCAGAGCTAGTCTTTATGGACTTTTAAAATTAATACTAGACAGTTCTCCTGTGACATGCCCTTGCTTCTTGCTGCCGCACTCGGCTGTTTAATTGTAGAGGTGGCCTCTTGTGGCCGCATGCTCCCAATGTTTAGCAAGGGTTGGAAATATGGATGTTAGGAGAAAAACTGGCAGATGGCTGACAAGGCATTTTTACTCATAACACACCAGTAAAACTTTAACTCAGAAGATTTAGTGCGAGAGCGTTCCAGCCAGCAAGCTGCAGCCATATGCAGATTTTTTTTTTCAAACTTCTAAACTGATGGTTTTGCAAAGTGTGCATAAGCAGCCTTTATTGATTATGATGTTAAAAATTGAAAGCGTCAGTATCATTTAGCTCAAGACAGTTTTAAAGGAAAAATGAACATTCGTTTTCATTATGAACTACGGAAAGGCCAGGGGCTGGTGAGGTCCACATTCATTATTTCTTCAATTCCAGAGAGGAATTCTCTCAACTTGGTGTCTCTTCCAAAGGAAAAAAAAAAAAAAATGTGTGCACTTGAAGGATATGAATCAAACCATAGTTCACTTATTCAAGGTGAGGTTAAAAGCAGCTCACAAGAGTGACTTGTTGGCTAATTTTGGGGGCACAGCCCCTGGGCTGCTTCTTGGCACACTGGGGATCATATTTATATTGGGCTCAATGAGTATTGATCTTACCCAAAACTATGCTAAATAACTCTAAGGTCTGGCAGGAAACCACAAAAAGAGGGCAGGCCAGCTCACGGCCTCTGGCACCGACCCTAATTCATCCACAGACAAGGTCAGCTCACCTGGAGAAGCCAGTCAGCCTTAACCTCCAAGACATCTTTTCCCTTTTTGTCAAGGAGGAAGCTGTGTTTGGAGCTGGGCACACCAACAACTTGGAGATGCATCTCTCTGAGGACAGTTTCAGCACCAGGCAATGTGACATTCCAGACTCTCCTGGTCTAATGTTTAAAATGCTCAAAGTTATCTGTTTCTATTATAGCTTAATGGCTTAACTATTTGTTGCTTAAAATGGGATACACTTTGCTATGTTGGAGAGCAAAAAATGACAATGATAAAAAGAGAATAAGACTCATGGAAGCCAGACTCTTGTGCCCAAGCCACTGAGAGAAGTTCTGCCTAAACATCTACCTGAGCACCACCCCATTTCTACCCACAGATACTGGAGAAATCAGGGCCTGGGAGGAGGACTTGGAAGGAAAAGAAACTCCATGTTGCAGAGAGGATGAAAGAGGCTCAGCAACTTGACTAATGTGGGTGGAACGGTGCAGGAACCATCGTTCCCAGCAGAGACACTAACGCACAGCTCGATGAGATGCTCCTGAATTCTAATATTGTTCCTGCTCAGTCTTTGCGTTGGGAGCTGTGATGAGCTCTGTTACTTCATCTTTGCAGCCAGCTCAGTATCTCCATTCTGCAGATGGAACTGTTTGTTTTTATGAGCACTGAGCTATTGGATGGCTTTGGGGCAGGTAACTTGTCCAAAGACTCCCAGTTAGTAAGGGGAGCGATGGTCTCGAGTGCTGCCCTCCGTCTGGGAAGATGGTTTGGGGGACAGCCACACGAGGTGGCAGGCATGCCTGTTTCTGTTACCAACCTCCCACACACTCCTGGAAGGCACAAGCGTGCCTGCTTCTTTGTTCTCTCTCCTCAGGCCTGAGGTTAAAGGACTTGTCTTTGCCGGAGACACTGAAGATATAAGGTGTGTGGGTTTAGGTATCATGTCGTCAGTCTGGAGGTCAGAGTTCTCTAAGTGCCGAGAGATTAAACAGAGGCCCTTTTCAGGATAAGCAGGGTCGCATCTGCTCTGAAGAAAAATGAGGCTGGCTTATGAGCTTTCGGGAACCGCTGGATAAGTATTAAATATTTGGGTAATTGAAACAGAAAGAGTCATGGTAACGGCTGGAACAATTCTTCGCCTATCACAGGACAGTTCCCTCCTGGGCAGCCATCTCAGGTAAATCCATTACTCCAAAGCTAGGGAGCATCGTAGGGACATTTTACAAGTTTAATTACCAGAGAGCTTAATAGAGAGTCCTCACCCAGTGCCCTGACGAGTGATGAAGTAACTGGGCCAGGATGGGTAGGATTTTCTTTTCTGTAAGATGGTCGGGACTATTTGATGCCTGGTAAGTGAGGGCTGCTGGGAAACTGGCTCCAAAAAGCTAGGGAGCATCGTAGGGACATTTTACAAGTTTAATTACCAGAGAGCTTAATAGAGAGTCCTCACCCAGTGCCCTGACGAGTGATGAAGTAACTGGGCCAGGATGGGTAGGATTTTCTTTTCTGTAAGATGGTCGGGACTATTTGATGCCTGGTAAGTGAGGGCTGCTGGGAAACTGGCTCCATTCTTGGCTGGGGGCACTGAGGCAGGACAAACATTTGCACAACCACCAAGGCAGAGGACTGAACTCTCTTGTAGAAAATTACTTTGGAGAGTAGAGAGGCTTATATGTCCTGGTATGAGCAGCATTTTGTTCTACCTCCCTGGGTCCCTTGCAGCTCCGGTGGGGCTGGGTTTCTTACTGAAACATGATTTTAATGTCAACATCTGCCAGGGCTGAGCTAGTGGTATCAAGAGGCAAAAGTTTGACTTCTCTGGGCTCCAAACATTGAATTGTGACCGTTCTCATTTATGTCCCGTCTGGGATCCAGAAAGGTCTCCAGCTTGAGGGCTGGCGGGAGAACCAGGAGGAACCAGAAGGACCACGTGATATCAACATGTCCCTTAACCCCAAGACAGCTCCAGGCGACTCTAGAATGGGATGGCACAACTTTATTGGTCCAAAGTCTGCATTAACTAATGCTCATTGGATGGTGAATTATAATAGAAACTCTGCTAATGTGTGGGAGAGCCACATGAATATCAAACAAATTCATTATGATCAGTGCTATTACAGTGAATACCAAATGAGTTCATAATGATGAAACAATGAAAGTGTTACCGATAGATTTTATTTCTGTAACAAATCCTCCATGTAAAAGCCCCTCCTATAGTGTTAATTCTAATATAAGTTTGCATTTGAATATTAGCCTCATCAAGTAAATTATGTTTTTCAATAGCCCACACAATAACACTCAGGGTAGCATTTTGTTCTGTTTTGGCTTTCTTGTCATAGGGACAAGCCCCCCAACCCACAATTTCCAATCTGCCTATCGAGTTTGATAACTGCTCTAACGGGGTCACATTTTCCTTGGAGTGTCCAATCATTAGAAATTCATTTAGCATCTCATATAATAGCACTAATGCAATAGGACAGGATGAGTACAAAATTCATCTTGCGTTCATCTAGATGTGATATGTACTTCTGAAAGAGTTCCACTCTGATTCAGCTTGAGTGCAACCCTGGTTAATGGACACTTTTAAAAATAAAGCATTACTAGTAGATGATGGCTCCATTTCTCTTGATGGACTTTGGAATTTTGTGGAGTCACAGTCATAACGTCAAAAGGGTTTTTCCTAGCTCAGTCTAAAGACGTTCAGACTAGGGACACCAGGGCTCCTGTGGGCCCAGGCTTGGGAGGGAGATGCAGGTGATCTGAAATGTGTTGATAGCATGAAGGGAAGCTGATGTGTATGGAGAGTTTGCTGTGCTCCTGACTCCACGTTAAATGCCCAGGTAGGCTATCACTTTGTCAGGCAGGGAGTCCCATTCATAGCCTGGTCCACAGCTATGAAGTTTCAGTAACTTGTCTGGTGTCTTGCAGGCAGCACACGACAGAGCCAAGAGTCAATCCTGTGGTCCTACCTGCTCTCCAGAGCTGCCTCTTAGAGCTGTAGCTTTCCTCCCGAAGCCCAGCCAAGTTTAGGCTCTCAATAAGTATTTGAATGAATGTACCTTTGAAAGGTTCTCTCTTGGCCAAAGCAATGGGAAAATTCTGTGGAGAGTTAAGTAATATTTCAGGCTCAGGCTTGTGCATTGTATTAGTTATTGCCTGGGATTAAATACTGGAGTCCAGAAAACAACATGGTTTGTATTTCCCCGCATCCTCCTTCATCCCAGCCTCCTGTGTCACTTGCTCACCCTCACTTACAGGTAAAAAAGAAACTCCAGTGCACTAGAGCAGGGCACCAGGTGGTCCTGCCATTCCCTTTGCACCAGGCCTCCCTTTCCACTAAGTGGTCAACACAGAAAACAAACCCAGTCGTTTCCTGTGGTTTCTGGGAAAACACACCCAAATGCTTTATGAAGGACTGAGCATCTTCTCAGCAAAATCTTCATTAAAATGAACTTAGATCCCCTTCGATAGAAACATCCAGCATGTTTAGCCGCACCCTCAAAGCCTTCTGAATGGAGCAGACATGCACACACACATGCATGCGCATACACATGCATGCACGCACACACGCACATACACACGCGCACACACATGCACACACACACACGCACACACACACACACATACACCATCTTAAACTGCAACTGAAACTGGCTGATTCCCAGGCTTACAGTTAGTTCCCTATCAAGAATTAATGCAATATCATGCACACACCATTACTGAAAAATTCTACGCTGTTTTTTGCCAAGTGTTCCTATATAACAGTTTTATCACAAGTCTGACAGCCTCCATAAAAATTCCAGGCATTCTATATCAACAGCCCTCTTTGTACTAAGTTATTAAACATTAAATTTTTATTCGTCATTTGTATTCTGTTATGCAAAATAAGCTCCTTGATAAGATGTGTCTTCTTAATTGGGCCCTTGATGCTTCTTGGATCGGAGTTGTCAGATTAGCTGGAAGAAGAGGCGCTGCGTTGAGCCAGCTCGCTACCAGGAGACCAATAGCTTTGTAACAACGATATTAAGTTAGAGAGGCCAAATGGAGGGCAGCGCCAGGCTCAGGTGAGGGTTTGCATCTGTGCATGTCTTATGCTCAGGCGCTTTTCTCCTGGCATCAGCAGGGCTGATGGAAATAGATTTGTTTGTTGTTTACAGCGTGCAGCTGTGGGCAATGCTGCATGGGAGTTGTATAAGATTGAAGCAAATTTGTACTGAGACTAAAATATTGAGCTTTGCTCCCGTCAGCAGTCTCTGGAATCTTATTGTCGAAAACTTTATCTAGTTGTAACCTTCCCCAGGGTGATTTTCATTTGCAGCTGCCCTGTTCTGTCTCTCATCTCCTGTCCCCCACCGCCACCACGGCGTTAGTGCTTAGCGGGAGCCAGCCAGGCCGGCCGGAGCGTGGCTCCTTCCCGACAGGGCCACACACACGGGCCTGGTGACAGGGCGGCCATTTTGTCTGCCCAGCCCCCTGCTGGCTGCACGGCTCCGCCGGCCGCTGGCCTCTGCGGCCGCTCTGCTCGTGGGCTCTGGGCACCAGGCTCGCAGGCTTCCCTGCCTGCTGTGGGCAGCCCCAAACCCAGCAGGTCTTTGAACGGGGGCAAAGCAGCGGATGGTGGGTGGCTTGCTTTGTTTGTGAGTCTATTTATGCACTTTTCCTAAGCTACTTCTGATTTTACCACGTGAGGCCTGTTTCAGTTACCATAAGTTTCTGTTTGTGCTTAAACACCACTGAGAGGAAAGAAAAAAACGAAGAGAAAAAGACTTTGCGAGAACCCCGGGATAACATCAATTACTCAGTGGGGATACATGCATGGTTAGGGCCACTTGACCCAGTGGGGTAGCTGAATTGAATGAATTTGTCCTGATGGACCCTTTTGTGTCTTTAAAAAGTAGTGTGTGTGTGTGTCTGTGTGTGTGTGTCTCTGTGTCAGTGTGCTTGTGTCTGTGTACCTTGTGTGTACATGTGTCTGGTCTATGTGTGTGTGTGTCTGTATATCTCTGATCTGTGTGTCTGTAGGTGTATCTATGTGTATCTGTGTCTATGTGCTTGTGTATATATGTGTGCGTGTATCTGTCTGTGTGCCTGTGTCTGTGTATCTGTGTGCTTGTGTATGTGTGGGTATGTCTGTGTGTCTGTGTATATGTATGTGTATCCACGCGTCTGTGTTTGTGTGTTTCTGTGTCTGTGTTTGTGTGTTTCTGTGTCTGTGTTTGTGTGTGTATGTGTCTATGTGTGTTAGTGTGTGCATATTTGTTTATCTATGCATGTGTCTTTGTATCTGTGTATGTACTTGGTATCTGTGTGTCTGTGTGCCTGTGTGTGTCTCAGTGTGTGTCTGTATATCTTTGTGTCCGTGTGTGTATGTGTGTTTGTTTCTGTGTATCTACATATACCTGTGTATGTGTGTGTGCTTGTGTGTGCCCATATGTCTATCTGTCTGTCTGTGTCTGGGGCAGGCGTGAGGAAAGACATTGGGTTTTGGAGCAATGAATAAAACTCTCCAATCTTTTGTGGCTGCTGACCATCATATTCAGGATGCATTTGACTATTGGTGTAAGGTTGGGGGAAGGAGCAGGGTAAATCCTCTCTGACCTACTCCAAACCTCCTTGGCCTGACAAGAAAGAACTCCCTCTGGGCCAAATATGCCTCCTGGTTGCAGACCCTCTGCTTCCTCCCAGCAGCCATCTCTGCTTCCTCCCAGTAGATACAAACCCTCCAGGAAGGAATAGGACGTGGGCCCCCAGGCCTTCAACTAGTGGCCAGGGTCCCCTGGAGTGGATCTTCTCCCCAGGGAGGCTCCATCTTCTAGGCCATCTCATGCCGATGTGTCCATGGGGCCTGGAGCACTAGTGGAATTCTGATCTCTTCAATCAAGCAGCCTCACTGGGAGCACTTGGTCTGGGTTTTCTGCTTTGGCGGTCCTTGGTTTTGGTCTCCTGGAGGGCTTTCTCTGGTGAACAGGGGTAGATCCACACTGTGGGGCCTAGGAATATGTCTTTACACTTGTCAGTTGGTGCTGGGGACTTAGACAGTAACCATGCAAGTGGAGAGGTGGTTAGGCTGGAAAGATGTGCAGGTGTAGCCTTCACCTGTTTGAATAGAACTTCATCCCAATATCATTTTATCTGATGGAGTAACCAGTGGGTCACCATCAATATCTCCAAGATAAGAACAGAATTACTAGTCATGCCAGTGTTTGCCATTATATAAGTCATGCTTCTCTGAGGCTTCAAGAGACAGAATTTCAATTCAAACTTGTTTGAACTAACAAATAAATAAAAACATATCCCTGCCAATGTAACATCTAGGAGTGGGGGCTCCAGCTATAAGCATGAGTGAAGGCAGGTGCCCAATGATGTGATTAAAACCCTTTATCCAACTCTTGGATCTTTGTACCCCTGTGCTAACGTCATTCATAGGCAGGCTGTCTACAAGCAGTGCTGATATGACCAACAGCTTCTATTTAATCAGCTTAGGAATCCTAGTGGAAACAGCATACCTCATTCCTGAAAGCATCAACCAAAATCACAAGGCTAATTCCCATTGGCCCAATTAGATTAATGGTCCATCCTGAACCAACCACTATGACTAGGGGATGGAGCACTCTCCAACGTGGCTGTTAACTAGACTTGCCCTGGTGACATTTTCAATGTAAACAAATATCAAATCATTATGTTGGATGCCTGAAACTAAGGCAATATCCTATGTCAGTTATATCTCAGAAATGTTTTAGAGTGGCCAACACTGACTTGTGTGTCTGTCCTTAGAACTCAGGTGAACTGAGGGTAGGGAAGGACTGGTTCACCAACATAATGAAAAGGAGGGAGGAGAAGCGTAGGAAGAACTGTCACTACCAGCTTTGGGGAAAGCTCTAGCCCTTCTGGCTGTGGTCCAAGCCTCCCTAACCAAGCTGGCTGTTGTGTTCAGACACTATGAGGCAGGCCCAGCACAGCACTTGCTGGCCCCTGAATGTGCTGCGTGCCTCTAGGCCTCTGGGTCCTTGTTTGTGCAGATCCGTCTGTAAGTGATGTTTCTATGTTCATCATGATGTCATCACTCTCAGCCCAGTGGTTTCCATTATGCACTACAGATCCCCTTGACAATATCCCCTTGACAATATCCTATGTCGCCTGACATGGTGAGTGCACAGACCAGCAGTTCAGGGGCAAAGAGCTGAGTTCCAAACACCCAGGGCTGAGAGCTATAAGTTCACAGCACAAGTGGAGGGGAGACAAGAAAATAGACTCGTAAAATATCAAAATTCCAATTTTAAGATCAAGTGCCTCCACGTTTAGCCTCTCGGATAACATAATAGGATATAAGTAGTTTTAACTGTATAGCACTGGAAACTCTATGCAATGTTCTGTAATGACATGTATGGGAAAAGAATCTAAAAAAGAGCGGATATATCTATATGTATACCTGACTCACTTTGCTGAATAGCAGAAACTAACACACCGTTGTATCAACTGTACTCCAATAAAAATTAATTTTAAAGAAGATCTAAAAGGTTATATTATCTACAGCATTAAGACCCCCAATTGCCACTAAGGACAATGAGGTTTGATGGCCTGGTTTAGCCTCCAAACAGATCCAGATTCACTGGGGAAATGCTGAGGCCTCCCGCCCTCTTGTCTCCCTACACACAGGCTATGAGAATGATGAAAGACGGACATTATCTACATTCTAAATACATATAGGTTAATGAAAAGATCACTATTTTCTGGTAATCCATAATTCTCCCGAGATAAAGGACTCCTTCCTGGACAGTCAAGAGCCAATAGCCACTTGGATGAGAGTGGCCTTGGTTTCAGCTCCTGGCTGTGTTTTGACATTTCAAATTTGTAGAGGTCATGTGTGCAGCAGGAATGGCTGGCTAGAACACTGATGATAATATTCCTGGCAGGCTCAGGCGCTGGAAATTCCGGTTTCAAGATATCTCATTATCTGCAGGTGCCATAATGGGAAGCTGAAGGCAGAGCTGTCAATCACAGAGGAACATTTGGAAATGCAGCCGCCCCGTAAAAGCTTTCCCTAACTTACCCCCTCTACTCAACAAAGGAGGGAAGGAAGCTCAAAGACGTGGTCTTGTAAGCCTCCCAGCAGCATCAAGCAAAACACTGGTGGGCTTGGCCCGCTGATGTGTATGGTGTCTGCGAACCACATGCCATGGTAAGAGCCCCACAGAGTGCCTGCCTTTCTCCAGAGCTGAGCTTCAGGAAGGCATCTCTACCTGCAGAGATGGTGTTGGGCCCGCTGCCTCCTGGACTTGAGTCTCACAGTAAGGCCACACTATGGAGGTATAGCCACACACCTGCCAACACACCTAGAGGCTGCTCAGGGATCTCTGCAGTAGCACAGGTGGGTCCTGGCAGAGCTTTGCGTGTGAGGGTTGGAGGCATGGGGAAAACTTAGACGGTTCCATCTATACACATGGCACTTTCCTTGTGGTAGGAATTTGCTTCTTGCTTGGGTCTAGCCTTGAAAAATCTCAACAATTCTCAAAACAAAATTGAATTTGTTGTGCTATGCTGTATTTAGCAGTAAAACTTGCCTAAAAGAAAACATGCAAGAATGGATCTGATAAGTGAAGTTTAGTTAAGAAGGTTTTACTAACTTCCATGTCACTGACCTCTGCTGCTGGAGACTCCCAGGCACCCTAAGGACAAGACACAGAAAGAAGGGGTTTTAGAGCTGGAGCTCCCTATACGAATCCAAAATGAATGGAGGAGCTTGTCTCATTTTGCTCAGTGTTAAGAGAATGGCCACAGTGCAGACCCCTCCAGGAACAGATGGGAACTACACAGAGTGTAGTTGGGAGGGAGGGCAAGTGGGCCCCCTTCTAAAGCTGTAGCTTCTATTCAGCTCTGGCCAAACTTTGCCAGGAAGAAATGGTTGACCAAGACTTCTGGCTTTTCCAAAGAACTTGGAAATTCAAATTTTACTTTCTTATTTCCAATTCTGGCAACTGATTCAGATCAGATATTAAGAACAAAAACAAAACAAAAAAAGAAAATACTGTGGACCTCCCATTTACTGCCTCATTAATAAGAACTAAAAGGTAATTCCCAACAAATGATAGAAACTAGATAATCTCTATAATTGGTCAATAATTGTATCTCCAACCCTTTATATTTTCCCCAAGAGAAAATATAAAGGAGAGACATCACTTCACTGACAACAGTTCCTATAGACAAAGCTATGGTTTTTCCAGTAGTCATATATGGATGTGAGAGTTGGACCACAAAGAAGGCTAAGCACTGAAGAATTGATGCTTTTGAGCTATAATGCTGGAGAAGACACTTGAAAGTCCCTTGGATAGCAAGGAAATCAAACTAGTCAATCCTAAAGGAAATCAAGCTTGAATATTCATTGGAAACACTGATGTTGAAGGTGAATCTCCAATACTTTGGCCACCTGATGGGAAGAGCCGACTCATTGGAAAAGACCCTGATGCTGGGGAAGATTGAGGGCAGGAGGAGAAGGGGGCGACAAAGGATGAGATGGATGGATGGCATCACTGACTAAATGGACATGAGTTTGAGCAAACTCTGGGAGATAGTGAAGGACAGAGAAACTTGGCATTCTGCACTTAATGGGGTCACAAAGAGCTGGACACGACTGAGCGGCTGAACAACCACAAAGAGGAAATACTGTCAGTTGTAGGAATGGCTCTCCTTTCATATCAGTTACATAATTTTTATCCTAATTGAATGAACCATTTATTCATTCAACAAAGAATTGTTGAGCTTTAGCTGTGTACCTTAGTCATAGTAGATGTTGCTAGAACAAAGATGGATAAATCCTCCCTTAAGGACCTCAGAGTCCAGTTGTCAAGAGAGCATGGACATGGGAGGATATTTGATAGATGAACTGTCTATGCTGAAGGCCGTGCCACAGGCCTGGCGGGGTGTGGTTATTTGAGAACTGCCACTGGGGGAAGGTTCCTCTGCTACTTCTGTAGGTAGTGTAGATAGGAGGTAACCACCAAGCAAAGTGCACAAGTGGTATTTGTTTATACAAACCATGATGATCATGGAAGGTCACCTACCCTGTGTTTAAGAAACAGTGACTGAGTTTCTGAAATGAGATCTTTAGCTTGGAAAGGATGAGGCTTTGGGAAGGCTAGGCAGGTGATGGAATGGGAGAGCTGGCCACTTCCTCCTATGGGGCTGCCATGGTGTGATGACCAATTTTATATGCTTCTGGGCTAAGTGTTGCCTAGAAAACTGGTCAAATATTATTTCTGGGCGTGCTTGTGAGGATGACTCCAGAAGAGATTAGCATTTGAAACAGCAGAGAGGGAAAAAGATCACCCTCAACAGCGTGGGTAGGCATCATCCAATTCACTGAGGGTTCAAAAAAACAAAGAAGGCAGAGAAAGGGCCAATCTGCTCCCTTTGCTGGAGCTGAGACATCTTTCTTCTGGCCTAGGACATGAATACCCATCTCTCAGGCTTTTAGTCTCAGACAAAGACTTATACCATTGGTCTTAGCCTTCAGACTAGAAATGAATTATATCTGGCTTTCCTGCCTCTCAAGGTTACAGATAGCAGACCAGGGGACTTCTTGGTCTTCATAACCATCTGAGCCAATTCCTAGGATAAATCTCTTTGTGTATACATGTGAGGGTGTGTATTGGTCTGTGTGAATCAGTATATGTGTGTTCATGTATGCAAACATGTGTGTTAAGTCACTTCAGTCATGTCTGACTCTGTGAGACCCTGTAGACTGCAGCCTGCTAGGCTCCTGTGTCCAGGAGATTCTCCAGGCAAGAATACTGGAGTGGGTAGACCATTCCCTCCTACAGGGGATCTTCCTGACCCAGGGATTGAACCTGTGTCTCTTATGTCTCCTGCACTGGCAGGCAGGTTCTTTACCAGTAGAGCCACCTGGGAAGCCCAAGTGCATGTATACATGTATACGTATATGTATACATATATACATGTACACATATACGTATACGTATACATATATACGTGTACACGTATACGTATACATATGTACACATATACGTATACGTATACATATATGTATATGCATGTTCTCTTTCTCTTTCTCTGGAGAAGCCTGACTAATACACATGGACAGAGGAATTAGCTTTGCTCCATGGGGAGGACAGATAGACAGACACAGGCTCAAGATCAGGGATCAGGAGTAAGAATCTAGGGATCAAGACCTAGGGTCAGCTCTCCAAGCCACTTAACGTCTGTGTGATCTGCAGCAAGTTGTCTCCAAGCCCCGGTTTCCCCCTCTGTAAAATAACCCCTGCCTCACAGGCCTGTTGCTATAATTGAAAGAGATAATATTGTGGAGGGCTATGCTCAGTACCCGGGATGTCCAAAGAATTCAGGAATGTTCTAGGCAAACAGAAAGTTCATCATTATGTGAAGTCAAAATTTAACTGTCAGCTGTCTAAACAGGAAATGAGCCATCTCTGGAAGTAGTAAGTTCTTCATTACAAGAAGTGATTAAGCAGACACTAGATGGCTAATTGTCAGGAATCCCTTTCTTTACGCGGGGTTTGAAGGATGTTTATATAACTGTAAGTTTCTTTTCGGTTCTAAGCCTCCAGGATGCTTAGCAAAGGACCAGGTACTGTATAAATATACTCTGTGTGTGTGTGTGCGAGCACGTGAGCACATGTGAGCCTACATGTGCATTGACACATGAAATAATCAAAGAGATTTCTAGCTATTATGAAAATTTTTCCACCAATAAAGTAAAAGAGTGAATGATTTAAATAATTTTAATTCACTTCAGTTTTAAATTTAAATATTATAGATATTTGGTTGTCCTTGCTCCTCCCCTCAAAAGAAAACAGATATTGTGCCACATCCCCATGAGATCAAAAGAGAGGCACAAGCGGCCATGCAGGCTTAGTTAGAATCCCTTGGACACCTCAGCAGAGTTGGAGGACAGGTGCCATTCCCAAGGGAAGCAGCCTGAGGGAGAGAAGGATTTGTCTGAGGCTTCCCTGTTACTCTGTATAGAACAATTTTCCTATATGTCAGTCCCTGGAAACAACTTGTGTAGGAGCTGAATTGAATTGTCTTATGATAAGCTGTGAAGAACATAATTTTATTTTATTTTTTTAATTAAGAAAAGAGAGGAGGATGCAGGTCAGTTTTCGGTTCTCCCAATCTCCACTTCTGGAGCCCATGATGTCATGGTCTTCTCCTTTTTTCTCTCCTCTTGAAGCCTCCTCTCCTACTTTGAGAAACTCACTGACACTTATAAGTGATTGGTTACTGAGAGTGTCTGCAGAAGTGAAACTCTGAGGCCAAGTCAGTTCCAGTGGTTTGAACTTCAGGTCGGCAGGGCAGTATCTAGGAGAGTCCTCTAGGATAGGGAAACAGAACAGGATACTCTCAAAGGCCCTTGAAATCTCCCCAGGCAGGCAGCTGTCTGGTTAGCTAACGTGTCAGGATTTGAGATCCCACGAGACCGATATAAGAAGAAACCACTTAATATCTTTTCACTCCATTGGTTGGGCTTTATTCTGAAGTTTCAAGAAATTGTCCTTTTACCTCAAACTATAATTTGGTCTTGGATTTATTAACTTTCACCCAAGAAGGGCTGTTCTAGAGATTTCTTAACCACTGACCTGGGTGAGAAGACCACTAGCCGAATCCATAGCCATCACAACCCATCTACCCTCTCCCAGTCCATCTTCTCCTGTGATTACACCCTCACCTTCCACCCCTAGACTTGCTTTTAGGACTGATCTGTTCTGCACCCTTATATCTAAAAGATACCCTGTGCTAATGAGAGCGTTATCACTTTGATTTGAGGATCTTTGTTTCTTTCTTTTTGCCCCTTTAAAAAATGTAATAAAGTAAATCAGAGTGGGTTCTAAGGATACTTTGAGCCTAGTTGCATGTCGTTAGCAAGTTATATGGGGAAGGCAATGGCACCCCACTCCAGCACTCTTCCCTGGAAAATCCCATGGATGGAGGAGCCTGGTAGGCTGCAGTCCATGGGGTCGCTAAGAGCGACACGACTGAGCGACTTCACTTTCACTTTCACTTTCATGCATTGGATTAGGAAATGGCAACCCACTCCAGTATTCTTGCCTAGAGAATCCCAGGGATAGGGGAGCCTAGTGGGCTGCCGTCTATGGGGTCGCACAGAGTCGGACACGACTGAAGCGACTTAGCAGCAGCAGCAGCAGCAAGTTATATAATATCTCTGAAGAGCAAATATTGAAGATAACAGTAACTAGCCTGGAAGCCCATGCTGAAAATCAAGTTTGAAAAGGCCCAGGCTGTCATCAAAATGGAAATAATGAAAACCCCTCCTGTCCTTCCTGCTTGCCATTCATTTTTCCTTTCTTCCTTCTTTCAAAGAGGAATCAACAGAAGAACCCCCCACGCCAGCCAGAAATGAGGACCACATGATCACTCTGCACCATGACCCATGAAGGACCTGAGCCACTGTCATTCCTTTCTAGGAATGCGAGGCATGCAGCAGCTGGAGCGACACAGTCCGTCCTCATGGAACCTCAGCACCTCCCCCAACCCCCCTTTTTCCCCCTTCCCTGCCTTCTCCCCCTCCTCCTCTACTCCCCAGGAGCAGCTGGGCCTCAGGCACATGACCAGGAGGGAGCACCCTGCATTATTTTACTTTTAAATGTTTAAATTGATTGATTCTTTCTGACAACATTTTCTTAAAGGCTTTTTTACCCTCCTAATGAGTTTGAGCCTTTTTGAAAGGCATGTGATTGACGGAGCCACAGACTGACAGCTTCAAGTTTCTCCAAACACTTGGGGTTTACAGCATCCTGTTTGCACCCAGGTGAGCAAGTGAGAGAAGGGAGGCAAAGATCCAGGACTTTCATTTCAGAATAGAGCCTCGACTGGCAATGTGCTTGAGAAGTAGAACCTTTTCCAGCTTACATTGCCCGAATAATTGCTTCAGTTTTGTGATAAGTTCACAAACGTTTCTTGAGTCTCCAGGATTTGCATGCTGGATAATGACAAGATGCAAAAGTACTGGTCCTTACCCTCCAGATGCTCAGTGTCACAAGGGAGCTAAACAAGAAAACACCAGCAGCAGAGAATGGTCCTCCTGCAGGTGATGCCTGGGCTGGGACAGAACAATGCAGACTGTGAATGGGAGCTGAGCCCAGAGAGAACAAGATGAGGAGCGGACAGGGAAATGCACTTCCTCTCATCCATGTCTTTGGCTGGGTAGGTCCCTCAAATGTAGTGTAGCTCCTTAACGGTGACATTATCACAACTGTGTTAGGTCTGTGGAGGGATGCGATACCGTCAGGACTCAAACATTACCAGGCTGGGGGATCAAGAAAGTCCTGGAAGGACGTATTAAAATCTGTGGGACTTCTCCTACAACCAGCGGACAGTCAGTAAGCTCTTCCAAGGAAGAGGGTGGTGTATGCCAGCCCATATTTAGAACACCGTCTCTGTTGTAGTATGCAGGGCCGATTGGAGAGGAGATAAACTAAAGGCAAGACAGCAGAAGGTCCCATGAGCATCCTGGCTGCTCTGCGAACTTGCTGTTTACTGGTATTGGAGATGGGTAGTGAATGGGAGGGCTCAGGGAAGATGCTTTGGCTAAGTCCCCCTCTCATCAACGAGGTCAGCAGCCAATGAGTTTGGTCATGACATGTCGACTCAAGTGTTGAAGGAGCCCCCAAGAGAACACATCCAAAAGAAAGCTGAATATAGCATTTAAGATCAGGGCAGAAGATGCTTCAGAGTCTATGAAATAAAGAGGTGTGTCTGGATGTTTTGGGTTAAGTCAGTTACTCAAAATGGAAATACACTAATTCACGTCAAGCACACCCATTCAGACCGGTGTGGGACAACCTGTGTTTAGTCTCTACACTCATAACACTCCACTCCCTCCTCAGTCTTCCATCCAGTTGTTTGATCAAGCTGACCAGTCATTCAGATCTGAGAAGAGTGATTCTTTGCTCGGGAGGTGACTGTTGGCAGCATGTGGGTTTCCTATCTGCACTCCCCCGCCTCCAGAACACACAGGTGTGGGGACCAAGGAGTTGTCCCAGCTCCAGTGGTTTGCAGGCTGCCTGTCAGGCATTGGATATGAACACAGCCCCTCAAAGAGAAGTCTGTGATATTCACCTATGGAAGGATCTTCTGCTTTCCCCATGTTTTGGGGGGACATGTTTGATCAGATGTAATCAGACAGTCAAGTGTCAGTTTTTAATGAATGACATTTAATTATGCATTTTATTTACAGCAATGAAAATAGACAATAACCACATGCTGCCTTAGGTTAGCTCAGGTGACTGAATTGGTATTAAAAAACAAAAAGTAAAATGGGCCTGGCCATCACCTTGTCTGTGAGTCCTCCAGCAAATACCAAAGTGTTTCTGGAGTCAGCTCTGCTCATTCCTGCCACCACCCCAGGCGTCTCTTCCTTCCTGATTATTAAAGGCTCCTGCCACCTTATCACGGTTTAAAATAGGATGGGGCGAACAGCATCCCCCGCTCCACACTTTGTGCCTTCATGGGATGTCACCCAGAAATACAGGCATTAAAAAAAAAAAAACACCAAACAGGAAGGTGCCAAAGACCCTTATCACTTCCTCAGCAGAAATCCAAAGCCAGAGGAAATGGGTGGGAAGGTCCCCCGCAAAGTACCCTGATGGGAAAGTGGCCTTCAAAGGACCCCAAAGAAAACTCTGCCAAGATCCTGGGTAGGTCATAGCCTGTCTCCCAGGCAATACTTCAGAGAGTGACATGACGGAGCCAGTAAATTACAGATTCTTCCAGGAATGGTGCCAGAGAACTTGACATTTCACATTCAGTCACACATTGGCAGCTGTCACCGTGGGTAACAAAATGCAGGCACCACCTACAGCTCAATAGGTAGCCAGTCCCGCAGAATTTAGACGCACCCATCTTCATCCCTGACAGCCCAGTGGCCAGGGATGTGACTCCAGATGCAATTCTGATGAAACATTACTGCATGCATGTAACAGGAATAGTGTTCTCTGAATGTGTAAGTCGGGTTTAGCATAGAAACTAGAAACAGACGGCTTTGGACTGCCTAGGTTTGGCTTCAGATATTTTTGCATTCTTCTGTGTGAGTTTTCTTATTGCTAAAATAGGGCATTGTCATTGAGGATAATGTAGAAAATTCAGATGAAAGAGACAAAGAAAAATTTGAGAACATCTATAACTGGCAACCCAAATATAATTATTATTTTTTGTTTTAAATCCTTTGATCTATATACATATAGGTTAAATATACATGCATATTAAGAGATAATATAGTATAATTAATAAATATACCTTTGGACTGTAGCCTGCCAGGCTCCTCTGTCCATGGAAGTTTTCAGGCAAGAATACTGGAGTGGGTTGCATTCCCTTCTCCAGGGGATTTTCCTGACCCAGGGATCAAATTCACATCTTCTGCATCTCTTGAATTGCAGGCAAATTCTTTATCCACTGAGCTATCCAGGGAGACCATAGTGAGAGATAATAGAGTAAATATATACAATTAGTATAATATTTTATATGCACATGCACACCTCTTCTCCCCTAAGTTTCATAACACAGTCGGAAGAAACACCATCAGTTCAGCTCAGTTCAGTCACTCAGTTGCGTCTGAGTCTTTGAGACCCCATGGACTGCAGCATGCCAGGCATCCCTGTCCATCACCAAATCCCAGAGTTTGCTCAAACTACCCTTTTTCCCCCTTCCCTGCCTTCTCCCCCTCCTCCTCTACTCCCCAGGAGCAGCTGGGCCTCAGGCACATGACCAGGAGGGAGCACCCTGCATTATTTTACTTTTAAATGTTTAAATTGATTGATTCTTTCTGACAACATTTTCTTAAAGGCTTTTTTACCCTCCTAATGAGTTTGAGCCTTTTCGAAAGGCATGTGATTGACGGAGCCACAGACTGACAGCTTCAAGTTTCTCCAAACACTTGGGGTTTACAGCATCCTGTTTGCACCCAGGTGAGCAAGTGAGAGAAGGGAGGCAAAGATCCAGGACTTTCATTTCAGAATAGAGCCTCGACTGGCAATGTGCTTGAGAAGTAGAACCTTTTCCAGCTTACATTGCCCGAATAATTGCTTCAGTTTTGTGATAAGTTCACAAACGTTTCTTGAGTCTCCAGGATTTGCATGCTGGATAATGACAAGATGCAAAAATACTGGTCCTTACCCTCCAGATGCTCAGTGTCACAAGGGAGCTAAACAAGAAAACACCAGCAGCAGAGAATGGTCCTCCTGCAGGTGATGCCTGGGCTGGGACAGAACAATGCAGACTGTGAATGGGAGCTGAGCCCAGAGAGAACAAGATGAGGAGCGGACAGGGAAATGCACTTCCTCTCATCCATGTCTTTGGCTGGGTAGGTCCCTCAAATGTAGTGTAGCTCCTTAACGGTGACATTATCACAACTGTGTTAGGTCTGTGGAGGGATGCGATACCGTCAGGACTCAAACATTACCAGGCTGGGGGATCAAGAAAGTCCTGGAAGGACGTATTAAAATCTGTGGGACTTCTCCTACAACCAGCGGACAGTCAGTAAGCTCTTCCAAGGAAGAGGGTGGTGTATGCCAGCCCATATTTAGAACACCATCTCTGTTGTAGTATGCAGGGCCGATTGGAGAGGAGATAAACTAAAGGCAAGACAGCAGAAGGTCCCATGAGCATCCTGGCTGCTCTGCGAACTTGCTGTTTACTGGTATTGGAGATGGGTAGTGAATGGGAGGGCTCAGGGAAGATGCTTTGGCTAAGTCCCCCTCTCATCAACGAGGTCAGCAGCCAATGAGTTTGGTCATGACATGTCGACTCAAGTGTTGAAGGAGCCCCCAAGAGAACACATCCAAAAGAAANCCCTGACCAGGGATCAGACCAGTGTCCCTTGCACTGCAAGGTGAATTCTGGACCACCAAGGAAGCCCATATAGCTTCTTTATTTGGAAAGGGAGGTGCTGTGTTAAATGTTTTGACTCAGAAATAAGACTTTCATATATCCATTCCATTTCATTCTGGTTTGTTCTTTTAAATCATAAAATTATCAAAATTTGACTGCTTTCTTTTAAAAAATTTTTCTTGGAGTATGGTTGATTTGCAATGTTGTGTTAGCCTCAGGTGTACAGCAAAGTGAATCAGTTATCCATAGACATATATATCTTGAATCCATGCTTTCTTCAGATTCAATTACTCTTGGCCATAAGTGGTAATGCCCCACTTCATGGAATGCTGCTTTTTCAAAACCCACATTGGCGATCTTGATTTTGATATCTTCAAACACTTTTATGATTGACAGTCTATCTTTGAAGCACCTCTAAGAACATCAGGGCTTGGTCTGCATTTCCTATTCGATTAAACTTTTAAGTAAACTTCCCTCCCACTATTTTCAGATGTGTAGTCTTTAAATTCCTCACAGGCAAGTCTGGCTTAGTCTCTTGTGGGGCCACTGCTCCCTTCTCCTGGGTCCTGTTGTGAACAAGGCTTTGTTTGTGCCCTCCAAGAGTCTCTTTCCCCAGTTCTGCAAAATATCTGTGGTCAAATACCACTGGCCTTCAAAGTCGAATTCCCTGGGGGTTGTCAGTCCCTTTGGCAGAGGTTGGGGCACCTATTGTGGGCCCTAGAACTTTTGGAACAGTGTGAGAGCTTCTTTGGTGTACGTTCTCCAATTGGTGGATCGTCTGCTCAGTGGCTCTGTGGTGGGGCTAATGGTGACCTCCTCCCAGAGGATTTATGCCACACGCTGTGCTTCCCAGGTCTGCTGCAGCCAGTGGCCCTGTCCTCGCGGCAGACCACTGCTGACCCATGCCTCTGCATGAGACATTCAGACATTCAAAGGCAGGTCTGGCTTAGTCCCTGTGGGATCTCTGGGTCCTGGTGTGCACAAGGCTTTATTTGAGCCCTTCAAGCATTTCTGGTAGGTATGGGGCTTGACTCTAAACATGATTTTGCCCCTCCTACCATCTTGTTGGGGCATCTCCTTTGCCTTTGGATGTGGGGCATATTTTTTTGGTGGGATCCAGCATTTCACCTGTCAATGATTGTTCAGCAGCAAGTTGCAACTTTGGCGTTCTCACAGGAGAAGATGAGCAGACGTCCTTCTACTCTGCCATCTTGAACCCCCTTTATGAGTGAGCCTCTTGAGGAAAGTGAAAGAGGAAAGTGGAAAGGTTGGCGTAAAACTCGACATTCAAAAAACTAAGATCATGGCATCCAGTCCCATCACTTCATGGCAAATAGATGGGGAAACAATGGAAACCGCGACACTGTATTTTCTTGGGCTCCAAAAATCACTGCAGGTGGTGACTGCAGCCATGAAATTAGAAGACACTTACTCCTTGGAAGAAAAGCCATGACCAACCTAGACAGCATATTAAAAAGCAGAGATATTCCTTAGTGGACAAAGGTTAGTCTAGTCAAAGCTATGGTTTTTCTAGTAGTCATGTATGGATGTGAGAGTTGGACCATAAAGAAAGCTGAGGCCAAAGAATTGATGCTTTTGAACTGTGGTGTTGGAGAAGACTCTTGGAGTCAGATAAGAGTGAGGAGTCCCTTGGACTGCAAGGAGATCAAACCAGTCCATCCTAAAGGAGACCAGTCCTGAATACTCATTGGAAGGACTGATGCTGAAGCTGAAGCTTCAATACTTTGGCCACCTGATGCGAAAAACTGATTCATTGGAAAAGACCCTGATGCTAGGAAAGATTGAAGGCAGGAGGAGAAGGGGGTGACAGAGGATGAGATGGTTGGATGGCATCACTGACTCGATGGACATGAATTTGAGCAAGCTCTGGGAGTTAGTGATGGACAGGGAAGCCTGGCATGCTGCAGTCCATGGGATTGCAAAGAGTCAGACATGACTGAGTGACTGAACAGATCCTTTGAAGACAAGGGTGTTCTGTAGAAAGTCAGTTGGAATCTTTAAGAAGATAAACGTTTGGTACTAAAAGAAAGTTCTCCCTGAGCTAGACACCCAGATGTCTCGTGACTGTGAAATTCCTTCCTCTGTCTCTAAGGACCTGGGGGCTTCCACCACCTGTAATTGTGTCATTGGGCACGTGACGGTCAGTCTTCTTCGTCCACATTAAAACATTGGTTTCATTCTGATTCATGGCAGCACCTTTCTAAAGAAATTTTGAGAAAAAACCAGAGGTCCAATTTTAAGTTACTCTTCTCTCTTCATGATGTTCCAGTGCTAATGACTCAGCAGAGGTGAGATTTGGACAAAGAGGCACAGTTTTATCCAAGCTGAGTTTGCCTGTGCACACCCAATGACAACCACGTCTCAAGGTACTGACCAGACTTGCTCTCAGCACTGACTGTGAGCATCAGAAAGCCCATGTTTGAATCCTGGCTGACCACTCGCAGGTCTGAGACCTTTAGCTACTTTCAACACCAGTTTATGGAGACTCTGTGAGAAACAGTCATGGCAGTTTAGCCTTGAGCCTGGCGCCTCACAAAGGATCAGCAAGCACTTTCTCCAGCAGTAACAATGGTTATTTTGTGATGGACCTGCCCTGTGCTGGTCTTTGTTCCAAATGCTTTACCTGTATTAACTCATTAAATCCTCACTCCTATCTGACAAGGAAGGGGCTGATACTACCTGCATTCCCAGAGGAGGGGACCAGGGCATGGTAGAGTTAAGTAATTTACCCCATACTGCATAGCTAGTTAGCAGTGAAGCCAGGATTTCACCAGCTGGTTTGGCTCTAGAGTCCTAAGTACTATGCATACTCTACCTATGTAGAATCTGTCCATTTACATAAATCTGCATTATATATGCGTATGTATTACGCATCCTCTTCCATCTCCCCATGTCTCCACAAGTTCCTAAAGCACATTCTTTGTCATGGCAGCAGTGCAGCCTGCTGTATGCAAAGAGAGGATCATTCTTAGCTGCTTCTTTGTTATTGAACATTGAACTCATTTGCAAGGTTTCAATATTATAAATCATGCTCTGGCAAAAGCTTAGTAGATAATTTTTGACACACATCTATGTCTATTTTCTTAGAGCTAATTGTTAGACGGAATCGCTGGGTAGGGTGACCATCTATCCTGGTCTGACTAGGACCAAGGGGTTTTCTGGGAAGTGGGACTTCCATTCCTAAACCAGAACAGTCTTGGACAAGTCAGGATGGCTGGGTCACATGACATTTCTGCACCTGTTATTTGCTAAAATGTTCTGATGATTGTAACCCCTTAAATATAAGGTTGATATAAAATGAAGGGAGGAAAAGAAGAGGGTCTATCCAGATGACCATTGGTATTACTATGGTGTGTTTGCATGGACTGTATTCTGAAGGCATGGACTGGGGTTTTAGGAGGGGATGCAATGAAAGTCACAGAGACCACTGAATACAAGGACGATTTTTACAGAAAGGAACAGTGTCAGAAGAGGGCCGGTTCTGGTTTCTGCTACTTCATGAAGCCAGAGCCAATGTGGCCGAGAATAGGGAAGCATGTTTGAGCTGATTTCAAGACTTGTGTCAGTTTTTTAAGTAACTAAGTGTACTTACCCATGCTAGTCTCGATTTTTCATCAGTTCATTTCAGCAAATATTTACTGGACCTCCTCTATGCCTGGCCCTTTGCTGGTTGCTGGAGGTAGAGAGGAAAATAAGTGTCTCTGAGAAGGTACTTTTCAGAATCTGCAGTGCCTTCCTTGCCAGACATCCAGATCCTCATGCAATCTTCACTTATTCATTCATTAGGCAAATATTTTTCTGGTACCAGGTATATGACAGCCTTCATGGAATTTATAGCCTTCCTCTTTTTCCTGCTAAAAAACTTTTTAGAAGAAAATCTGCTTTCAGTTTTGGTGAAGAAACCCTTTCAAATCTAAGAGCATTTGCAACTATCTCAACTTAAAAGACTCCTTTCCTCACTAAGAAGTTTTCAAAGTCAAGGAGTAGGTAGGGAAGGCTTGGGGGGATGTGCGCCCTCCTATGCAAGCTGGCAGCCCATGCAAAGCTCAGCCCCTCTGCTGGAATAGCCAAACCGCCTCATGCTAAAAAAATGCAGATCTGCTCCTTTCCAGGTCTAAGCAAGGGAGGGAGAATGCCACATGCAGAGAGGCATCAAGGTTGCCAGGTCTGGGGAGTGGTGAGCAGCTAGTAAACGGCCAGGCTCTGATTCCTCGCAGTGCTCCGCCCCATCAGCGCCCTCCCTAACAAGAGCAGTCAAAGAGCCTATGAATGACATGATTTTCAAAGTGCAAATTTCTGACCCCACAGTTGCAGGAAAGGAGTTTTATTCTGTTAAAGGTAGTATTTACTGAACATGCATCAAGAACCTGGTTGTTTGTTCCAGAAAAGCAATCGGACAGACACACCTGATTTCATTAAGCTCTGCAAAATAAGTGTTAATATGTGAATTTCTAAAAAGTAGGGTTAAAGACCACTTCCCCCAACTTGGAATCCCACCATAAAGCAACTGTGGTTCAGTCTCAAGAGGCTGGTTCCATTCAGCATATGGCCCTCCCACTTCCCTCTCAGCCTGAGACCAGGGGACTCTAGCTGCCATCTTTCCTGTGGCCACCAGGAACCAGTCCGATGGTATCTCATCCTGGCTTCAAACAAGCAGAGCTCTTTCCTTCTTACCACTTGTCTACTACATGACAGGTTGCTTGAGGCTAGGGAGAGACTCAGGGAGACCTAGATTCTCCTATCTTCCTGGCATGGACTCTACCCTATTGAGGATATTGAGCAGTCAGTCAGGTGAATTCTCCATTACTGTCAAGTCATAATCAAGAGTGGCTCACAGGATCTGTATGCAGACACTCCCAGGAGAGTTGTGTGCACACTGCATTACACCTGTTGGCATTCTTAACACCCTCACACCTAGACTCCAAGGTTGCTATGAGCCCCACCTGCGCTGGGTGCTGAATGAGCCTCCTGCAGAGTGTTGCCCACACGTGTGTGCCCTCAGGCACATTCTGCAGTCAGAATGCCAAGGGTGGCAGCATCTTTCAAAGCTGCAGCAGTTGCTGGAGATCTGAATCAGGATGTGGTGCTGAGAGCTCCTGTCCTGCTTGGAGCAGAGAGGTAGCAACCACAACCCACAGTCCAGTGTCAGTGAGAGGCTGTCCTGAGAAACCTGAAAGTAATGTCGACTCATAATTATGAAAGGCTTCCCAGGGGGCGCTGGTGGTAAAGAACCCGCCTGCCAACACAGGAGAGGTAAGAGATGCAGGTTCGATCCCTGGGTCGGGAAGATCCCCTGGAAGAGGGCATGGCAACCCACTCCAGTATTCTTGCCTGGAGAATCCCATAGCGAGAGAAGCCTGGCAGACTACAGTCCATAGGGTCACACAGAGTCAGACACGACTGAAGTGACTTAGCATGCAAAATCATGCGCCTTTGCTGAAAACTTCACATAGGCCACATTCTGTTCGGAATCGCATATCCACCCTAAGTGGTAGGAAGCAACAACATTCTATCCTGACAGGCAGGGGGCCGAGGCTTGTGGAGGGGAAGCCACTTGATCAAGGTCTCGGGGCTAATCAGGGACAGATCTGGAATGCCAAACTGGGGGTGTGAACACTGTGGGGTCCTGCCTTTTCTAAACTTCATGGGAGGCCCTCAAAGCCCAGGTAATGGCAGAGATCTCGAATCACTTAATTTTGTGTGTTTTAGAATGAACTATAAATGGCTGGCATTTGAAAATCAAAATCGACATCATCAGAAGTATAAAAATAATGAGGTGGGTGGGAACCAGCACACGGCGTGTATGAGCCATTTGTACAACGAAAGGAGGGGCCATTTAGAGCCAACAAAGAAATGGCTTTTCTCCAGTCCCAGATAAAAAGCCTTCTTCAGTGTTAGAGGAAGGCAGCGTTTAAGTAGACACATTCACTGTAAGCTTTCTTTTGATTATGGCAAATAAGTTTTCCTTTAACGAGAGATTTTCTTATAAAAGGCAGGAAGGGTGAGTACAGTGAGCTTGGCCTTCTGGAGCACAAGATCTTTTCAGGGAGCCCATCCCCAGCCCAGGGCCCATCCTCAGCATCTGTACATCCCCCTGTGTTTCATGGGGCCTTTTATGGAGCGGGGTCTCCCAGGCTGACCATCGAGGCAGCTTATTATCTCCCAGAAGCACATAATGTGTTGCAGCGAGTGACTGCATTACGGCAAGCCCCTAAATTGTATTTGGACAAAGAATAATTGAACACTGGACAGAATAACAAATGCCCCGGTCAAGTTTGCTTCATGGGTTTATCGTGTTGTATTAACATGATAGAAATATGAATACTTAAATCTTATCTCAGGTATAGTTTATAACTGCATTAATCATTTACTGTATTATATATTTTTCATGTCAGTAAGATTGTGAGGAAAAGATTCAATTTTCACAGCACAGTCAGAGAGTGTGTTTTAGATAAGTAGGAGGCCAGGATTAAACCACTGCAACATGGCTTTCAATTGCAGACCTTATAAAGGGAAGGTTAGCATATATCAAGCAATATTAAGCAAGATCCTTCAGGCTTTGGGAAAATAAATCACCAAGCCATTCGATGCCATCACCGTGTTTGCCTGAATCAGATAAACACTTACAGACTTTTTACTCATATGTGATCTATCCAACTGGGCTGGCAAAACTGCTGTTTATCCAGGCCTGATGCTCTGTACTTTGCAGAGTGGATATTGACTGCTGACTTCCTGGGTCTGTCTAGGCAGTGGAGGCAATGACCTTTTTGGCTTGGCACCATCACTTGAGACATGCTTTCCTTTTAAAAAAGTTAATGTATTCATTTATTTTATATTTTGGTTCTGCCATGTGGCATGTGGGATTTAGTTCCCTGACCAGAGATCGAACCCGTGCCCCCTTCCAAGACTCCATTGGAAGCATGGAGTCTTAACCCCTGGACCACCAGAGATGTCCTGAGATGCACTCTCCTTTTTAAAGGCAGCTCTAGCAAGCCCTCTGGGGCCCCAGTGCTCCCAGAACCTTAGAATATGTTTTCTAAAATAGCTGGGAGGAGGGAAGACTGCCCCCTCCCAACTATAGATGATGGATGAGGCATTGCTTCCTACCTGGCCAAGTCCTCAAGAATCATGTCAGCATCATATTAAATCTCAACAGACATTCTTACGGGAGGACATACATTTTTTTCAGATCACCAGCTTCAGTGCACTCTGGTGAGAGGTTAAGATGGGAGGACTTTGTTTTTTTAGTAGAAACTTTTTGAAATTTCAGTTCACCCCAGCTCCCCTGCAATGTCTTTCTGAAAAACATATCAGAGGTTTCCCATGTTGGCTTGTGTCCTTCAAGCCCTCATGTTTGCCCAGCAAAGGGAAGCAGAGGTCATGACATGGAGTAACTTATTTCTCAAAGTTTAGGAGAAAATCAAAACAGCAGGCCATAGAATAGAAAGGTGAGATGCAGAGACACAAATCACTTCCCAGTCACAAAAATTGCCAAAAAATAGCAGCTTGCAGCTGTGCACAGCAGGGACAGAAAACATTAAACACATGTTAAATAACAAATAGGAGACTTAAATATAGCTAAAAATGGACCTTATTCTGAATAAATCATGCAAGCTGCATCTTAACCGTCCTGAGAAATGTAATGGATCATGTGAAATCTGCCAAATTTGTATTTAAAAAAAAAAAACAATAGCGTGTGCTTCTGCTTTTAAACGACATGCTGTTGGGTTCAGGGAAGATGTTCTGTGCTTCCATCGTCCCCCCTGCCCCCCCACGCTCTCCCGCCACCCATAAGACTACAGCTGGATTTAAGAAATTTCACTTTAGTTAAAGACAAGCAAGACATGCATTTGAATAAGTCTATTTTTTTTTTTTTTGGTGGATAAAAACTATTTAACATTCACTTTGCACTGCCTTAGCATTTCACAAAATTGTTCCCTCTTTCTTTTGAACATGTAAAGGAGTTGGCTCATCTATTCTGAACCGTTTTTTGAAAACCACAGAAGTTCATTTCTCTGATACTTCTCATCCATTTTTAGCCTCTACTAAGACATAGCCATTGCTACTCGGGCAAAGAGGTTTTATCCTCTCTCCTTCACTGTCTAGGGATGAGGGGGGCATTTGCCTTTTATGACAAGAAGGCCAAATAAATCTCCAGGCAGAGTATTCAAATCAATCCTGCTGGCAAGTCTCCTTCTCTTGAAATGTTTGCTTCCTCTATGTTTCTGTCTTCATATTCTTTTCAAGTCCTTTGGCTTGCGTTCAGCGTGGAGGGCCATATTCTGGTTTATCCA
Source organism: Oreotragus oreotragus (assembly GCA_006410675.1). Taxonomy (NCBI): domain Eukaryota; kingdom Metazoa; phylum Chordata; class Mammalia; order Artiodactyla; family Bovidae; genus Oreotragus; species Oreotragus oreotragus. The sequence goes on along the minus strand of SJYX01023815.1, from coordinate 291,497 downwards.
CGTGTGTCTCTCCTTGGAGATCAGTGTACCTTTAATCACACGAGAGAAGCCTTTGATGAGGGACTTCTTAACTCTGCCTTAATTTTGTCACAACAGCACATTTTCAGCTCCAACTGCCACACACACACACACACACACACACACACACACACGTGCACATGCCTGAGTCTGTTTCTTGAAGGGAAGGTAGCCCATAGTCATGCACTTCCAGAGGCAGTAGAAATCCATTGCTACATGTATTTTTTGAGTCATCAATAATCAGTGGCCCGGATTGTAGTGTGAGGGCTGGGCTGTGCTGTGGAAGGGAGCATCACAAGAAAGCAGGCACTCATCTGCCTGCCCACCCTGTGAACCAAGGACTGCCGGCACTGACACCAGCCTTTGTGCCTAGCTTTTTTTTCCAGAGTTCTATTTTCATTCAGAATATTCATAATACTCTCTTAGCATGAACAGCAAACCCATGGCTTTGAGGGCAAAAATATATATGTGTGTAAAGAAGAGAAGCAGAGAGAAAAAAAAAAAAATTAAGAGACAGGAAGCAAGCAGAGTGTTGCTGGGGAGCATGGAGTGACATGATGCGAATACTCCCCGGACGACTCTGCCCCAAGCCGTCCTTTCTCAGCTCGTACAGGGAGTGTTACCACCGAGCTGTGCTCAGACGGGGGCTCTCCGAAGTCAGTAATACTCTGATGTACTGAGAAGTCATAAATATGGAATACAGCACCGCTGCTCTATTTCCTGTATTTCAAGGATATGGGTGGAATTACAGATGGTGGTATAAGTAGTGATGAAAAACAGGAAAAAGAAATGTAAAATGGAAGGAAGAAAGGAATTCTAGTAAAAAAAAATAAGAGAAGGAAAAGAAACAAACAAAAGAAGCAAGAAGAAAGGCAGGGAAGGAAGAAACAAAGGAAGGAAGGGAGAGATGGGGGAGGAAGGAAGAATTTGGTGTTTAGCTTAGAACTCATGCAGCATCTAGTTGCCCCAGAAATTTTATTTCCAGGAGAGAAGCCAATGGACAACCACCATCTTCTCATTGACAATAGGAGGGGGAGGAGATGGGTTTACTTAGGCAGTGATGGCCCCTGCTCAGAGAAAGGTCTGGTCCTCTACAGCTGTGGGAAATCAATCGGGTTTGCTCTTTTGCCCTCCCACCGGCGACCACAAAGAAAATTCCCAAGCTGCCAGTCACCTCTCAGTATTCCCCAAAGACAAATTATTTTTGAATTTTCCAGTGGGGAATTAACACAAAAGGAAGCAGCAGAAAACTATTATTTGCAAGGTTGGTGGCCCACCTCAGTGTGGCCCTATTTTGAGACCATCTTTAAAAAAAAAAAAAAAAAAAGGAAAAGGAGTGTTTTTGCAGCAGAAAGCCCCAAGCAAATCTTAATAGGTTAATAAAGTAACATCTAAATTGCCCCTTTAAGACTCTATTTCTGACCCCCCTCCCATTTTGAATTCTCACTAACACTTGCTTGTATGCTTCCATTTCGTTTTAATGGTCCAGGAGATGTGAGGTCCATCTTTGGTTTTGTGTGCCTTTTTAAATTTGTTCCTTTCTCTTATAATATTCCTCCTCTAACTTGCCTGATGTGATTCATTTCTTTAAGATCTTGTTTTATTTTTAAGTCATCAATTACTCAAACTTCGTGGGCCTATCTATCCTCAGCCATCTGGACCCCATACCTTATTTTAAAGCATGTTCAAATAATGACAACCTTCTTTTCTCAATTAATTTATGGGCTGTGGGGACCATTTTTCATTTGTTATCATGCACTTCCATTTGATCTCGCCTATCTTTCTTCTGCATCTGCAACCGTGGAGTATAAATCTTCCCCTCCAGCATTGTCATGGTGTCCAAGATATATAGGTATAACTCCCTATTAGTTCCACAAAACTGACCTTAATTTCTAAAAATGGTATCAGATGTGAATAAAGTTTGGTAAGATGATTTGTTTTGATTTACTTTGTACCACTTATCTTTGAGTTTTCTTCCTAGTTTTCTTTTATCTAATTTAGACAGTAGAGTCTTGCAAGCTGGGTTACAGTTTATCCATTACCTTTCTGCCAATGCTGCTCCTTAGAGAGATAGGGCTGGGAGATTTTAGGCTGTGGATAATAATAATGTGGCCCGTGGCATGCTTGAGGTTGGTTTGTGTTGTTTTCTATTTTATTCAAGCTGACCTCCAAGCTTCAATCTCTTTGCTATTTTGGAAATGTGAATATTTTCCAACGGCATGACTATATCAAGTTATTAGATATTGGATCTGAGACTTGCACAATAAAATTAAGCATGCAGATCCAAATATCTCTTCTCTTCTGGTGCTCAGTTGACAAATAGGAATATTGGAAAGACCCAAATCTCTCAGCAACCATCAGGGATGGCTGCTTTTGGAAGTCTGAGGGGCTGTGACTTATAAAGCAGAATCCGTGTGTGTGTGTGTGTGTTTTGTTTTACATAAACAGACTTCCGTCCAAACTAAGGAATGCTAATTAAGCAAAATCCATGGCCAGATGTTTATTAACACTTCTCAGGTTCATGGGATTTGGAGAGTGTGCAGTTTTCGTGGACTAATTTAAAAAGGGAAACACCTTTATTGGAATAATGGCCAATTATAATTGCCGACTTTGCCTATTCTTTTTTGTGCCGGTGGAGCTGACGGGAGTGGTGATTACCTCTTGGTGGAGACACAGAGTGTCTGGTGTGTCTCCTGGTGCAGATGGCCCAGCAGCACCTCGACTTTGGGTGTGGCTTTTAGGCCACACAACAGGCACAACGTGGATTTGTAAAGTAGCACACAGATGCACAAAATGAACCTGGCAGTTTGTTATGCAGAGGGAGTTTTCGTTTCTTTCTGCTTTTGTAGTCACATTAAGACCTGGTGATCGCTTGCGTGGGCACCTCTTGGTATGGGGGCATCAAAGGGAACCGTTTGCCAAACAGTGGAGCATCTCTGGAATGCCAGTGAGCAGTGAGACAGGAAGAAGGGTTGTCAGGCCTCAGCATGGTGACTTCACTCGGGGCCCAGATTCAAACTGTGGAGTAATAAAACTGAATAGCACCATATAAAACTCTGCGTTTCATAAGACAAATATTGCTCTATGCATTCATGTCCCTTGCACTATGTTAACTGTAGGAAGAAATGGAAACAGTTTTAGTGACCCCCTGGGACCTATAAAGGCTATTTCTGAGTCTGAATCTTGCTGTTTAATTTAATCATTTATTATATTAATATTCAAATGGGCTGCATCTTATTAGCTACTGCAAAGATGTTAGTCTGTCTGAAATAAATACCTAATTATGCTTTTGAAGAGAGGGGTTCTAAAGACTTTGGTATGTTTGTGCTAATAGAACAGTTCATTTGCAGATTTTTCTGCAGAAATCAGCAGTTTGAGGCTTTTCCCCCCTCTCTTTTAAGAAAATAAAAACAAGGATTGCATATACACCAAGAGGTCTCAATAGCAGTTCCTGGTTCCAGGCAGCCTTGAAATTAGGGGGTTTTGTTCTCCTTGTCGGGGCGAGGGTCCATCTTGGAATGACCAGCACTCTCAGCCCAGTGATACATTAATACAATTAACTGTTTTAATCAAATGACCATGACATTAAATATGTTCCTGTTCAAAGGGAAAAAAAAATATAGAGATCCTCTAGAAAATATGTATTTCGAGTTCAATATGCTTTTATTTTTTAACATGTTTCATTATTTTCTATCTGTGCTTCAGTCTCTTTCTCTCTCAGTTCCCAGTGTAAAATCAAAATCTTATGTAGGTCATTGATTTTTACATCCACAGACAATGGACACCACCAACTTGCAGAAATCAGACGGTGCCATTTGGAGACACTGCGCAAAACCTGAAGCCACGCGCGCCCTGGGGGAGGGGCGGGGAGCGCACACCCGCCGTGTCTCCTCGGGGTGTGTTTGAGGCCAGAGGCTGGCAGGATCCATACGGAGTCCATTTTCCTAATGCCGAGCATTAGCTTCATGAGGATGGATTATGCTGCTGGCGTAATATACACAAACGGTGATGATAAATTCTAAACTAAATGTATACACTGCATTTGGCGCAGTGGAGAAATTAGTGGTAAGTGCAAAAGTTACAGTCTCAGAAACTGGGAATTACACGTTACTATCTTTCTAAAGTAACTGCCTCTGAATTTGCAATCACTCTTTTTTTTTATTTTCTAAGATTACTGAAATGGTATGTCTGCTAATATCCAATTATCTGCTTCACATCCCCCCCCCACCCCCACCCACCAAGATGAATATTAGAACCAAAGGTTAAAGGCCTGCGCGCCAGTGACCAGGAAACCCCTTTCTAGTCGGGGACAGTCTCGGTTCCCTCTCGCTGACCTCCATTTAACCTTTAAATTGACCTAGACCAAGTTGATTTTCCTTCTCACATGGATGGCTGTCCCAGGAGACCCCCCACCCCCACCCACCAAGATGAATATTAGAACCAAAGGTTAAAGGCCTGCGCGCCAGTGACCAGGAAACCCCTTTCTAGTCGGGGACAGTCTCGGTTCCCTCTCGCTGACCTCCATTTAACCTTTAAATTGACCTAGACCAAGTTGATTTTCCTTCTCACATGGATGGCTGTCCCAGGAGAGGGGACCCCTCTTTTCCTGTGTGGATAATTACATTGTGGCTGAAATTTGCTTTCAACTGCCCAGCGCTCAGTGTCATCCCTTGTGCTGACAAGTCTCCTGCAGGTTCCTCTGCACACAGACTGTGTTGTCACTGCCCCCAAACTACGGTTCCAGATGTGTATAAGAGACAGATATAGGTATAACTCCCTATTAGTTCCACAAAACTGACCTTAATTTCTAAAAATGGTATCAGATGTGAATAAAGTTTGGTAAGATGATTTGTTTTGATTTACTTTGTACCACTTATCTTTGAGTTTTCTTCCTAGTTTTCTTTTATCTAATTTAGACAGTANCTACGGTTCCCCTTGTCCCCACCACCCACCCAGCCCTCCCATCCTATCTGCAAACCTGCTGCATATCCGGCCCTGGCCGGCTGGTGGCGCTGCGTATGCAATCCACTGAGAATCTCTGTGGGCCCTAAGGCTCTGCCCACAGGAAGCTTTCCTCTGGATGGTCACAATGGTTGAATTTTGATCTGGTGTGAATTTATACTCTGTCTTCCCTGTAAGGAGGCCAGGCTGCAGCCAGGTTGGTAGGAGGAGGGGTCAGGGAACAAGGCTTTGAGCTGCCAATCAGTGGGCTCCATGCTCCACACCCCTCCCCAAACCTAGAGAAAGCACCTGCCCCAGCTGAAAGAATTCACACTTAGGGATCTCTGGAGGCCACAGTGAAAGCTGAGGGACCACAGGGTCTGGGGCTGGAGACCTAAGTAGATGAGCACTGCTCTGAGACTGGTCTTTCTCCAACCCTCCGGCCAGGGCACCACATCACCTACATCAAAAAGCCCCAAGGGACATCCCCAGGAGCTGAGATGCCTAGTGGTGGCCAGTCTTTAAAGTTCTCTGTGGCATCCCCTGCATTTCCCATGGAGGCTTGCTAAGGCAAATAAATAATGGAGATCCAAGAACAAGAGGACCCAGGGGGCCCACTCCCCAGGATGCCAGGGAGGAGGAGGAGGATGGGGTTGCTCCCTGTCTGCTGGTGGCTGGGAGAGGAGGTGACAGGAACTCCCTTCCTGACCTCCCAATTTTCCTTCCTGGGTCAGAGAGGGGCAAAGTCCCAAACCCCAACACACCCTAAACAATGAATGATTGAACAGGTGCCTATGCATGCCATGGCACTAACTGGCTTATTTCAGTAATGGGGTTAACTGGCGTATCTCCTCCTACAGGTCCTTGGCCTCCCACCACATACGGTTTCCCTCATCCCAGACCCCCTGGACCCCCAGTCTGAAGTAGCTCCTCTTCCAGCTCTCGGTCTCATCCCTTATAACACCCTAAATATCTTGTGCATTTATTTACTTATTTGCTTCTTCTTCCCTGCACAGAATTGCAAACCCTTCAAAGAAGGGATCAGGACTGTTATGATTTCACAACATGAAAACACAGGGCCCCTTGCTTAAAAATTATTAAGAATTTCAAGATGGTGGCATTAGAGTGTTAAATCAGAGAGGGTCCCTTCTGAGCAGGAGTCCTGTATGACAATATAGGTCACAGGCCCTTGAAACTACCTTCGATGGGACATTGTCCCGCCCTGACTAGTTCACAGCTGGGTCCAGAACACTGCCTGGCACACGGCAAAAGCTCTGTGCATACTGGCATCACCCACCCTACCAGTGGCACCCTTGACTTCCTCATTAACTGACAGGACCAGGCAGAGAAGCCTGGATTAAAGGATAAACCCATGGGATAGATGCTTCATGAGAGCAGAATTCATGTCTCTCCCAACACCATTGGATCTCCCAAGTTGAGGCAGAGTGCATTCTATTAGATACTAGCTGCATGAATGAATGAATCAATGAGCAGGTGAATATCCACAGTACCCAAAGCACTGTGGGGCTCAGAGAAGGGAGAGGTTACTTCCACTGTGGGAGATAAGGCGGGACTCCTGAGTGGACTGGAGTGGGAGAGAGCGGGCATTCCAGAGAGGTGGGAGTATGGGACCCCAGCTGTGCTCAGGGAGCAGAGGGAGCATCTTGGCCAGGAATGTGGTGGGGATGCCCCTGTGTTCCAAGCCAGCTCCTCCTTTCCTCTCCAGGCAGCTTTGAGGCTCCCTGGGATGATTTCCCTCAATAGCAGTGTGAGGTAGGTTCAATCCAGGCATGGAACCAGGTTGCTCTGATAAAGCCAGCAGACCAGATGCTGAGCTCCAGAAGTCTGCTGGGTGTGAATGGGTCCTTGGCCTCCTGGGAACCAGCACCCAACTGGGCACCAACTATTGGAGGTTACAGGCCCCGGATGCCCTGGCCTATCTAGAAAGCTGGGTGTCTGAGGATGGTGGTTAAGGGGAAGTTGGAGAGAAATGAGCTGGTGGTGAGGGCACCACCGGGGGCAAGTGGCAACATCTCTAACTTTTCCAGAGGCATTTGAAGATAGGAAGGTCCTGTGCACTCTGCATGAAGTCCTAGGTAGTAAAGTGAGACATTTCCAAACTGACCTTGTAGATCCACTCATTCACAGGAAGGACAGAAACTTCAGAGTTCTAATTAGGTTCTTAGGCATCTGAGGGGTGGGAGAGGGTGTAGCTTTGATTTGTTCTCGGGTTTATATTTGAAATAACATCTCTGAGGACGTGATCCTCTGTGAATGACTTTGAGTCCCCAGGACGTAGGACCCCTTCAAAAGTCCCTCTCTGCCCACTCCCTGGACATCATCTTCTACTTTTCTGGGGATTCTCATGTGGCACCAAGAGCTGAAGCCAGAGTGGGCAGAGTTAAAACTCGGCAAGAGGAAGGTGATCATCTGTGGCCCCAGGACTCTGTCTTGTTGTCTGTAAGAGCCTGGGGCCTCAGTGTGCCATGCTGCTAGCTGAGCTTGGTAATAAGACCTCATCACTCATTCGTTCACTGCTCATGGGGGTGGGTGAGTTATGATGAAGCCTGCTTTCTGTACAAGATCCTATGATGGCTTCAAAAAAAAAGGAAACTGAAGCTTCCCTGGTGGCTCAGAAGGTAAAAGCATCTGCCTGCAATGCAGGAGACCTGGGTTTGATCCCCGAATTGGGAAGATCCCCTGGAGAAGGCAATGGCAGCCCACTCTAGTATTCTTGCCTGGAAAATCCCATGAACGGAGGAGCCTGGTAGGCTACAGTCCATGGCGTTGCAAAGAGTTGGACACGACTGAGCAACTTCACTTTACAACTGAGGAGGCCACAGTGAACAGGGATGGGTGTCTGTTATAAGCACAGCAAGGAACAANATGGCAGCCCACTCTAGTATTCTTGCCTGGAAAATCCCATGAACGGAGGAGCCTGGTAGGCTACAGTCCATGGCGTTGCAAAGAGTTGGACACGACTGAGCAACTTCACTTTACAACTGAGGAGGCCACAGTGAACAGGGATGGGTGTCTGTTATAAGCACAGCAAGGAACAAGCAGCATAGGAGTGAGATACTGATGGCAAGCTGCAGGGGTAGGGGATGAGGCCTGAAGGTGGCAGTCAGGGAGAGCTCCTGGATGTGTCAGCTGAAAAGGCTGAGATCCATGGATCCAGGTCCATGATGGGCTCCATGTCCAAGCCAGAGGCATCTGTGCCTGGTTCCCCTGGCCTCCTGATCCAGTCCAGGGGTCCAGCACACCGTTTCCATGTAAGTCCTTCTCCCCAAGGATGGGTCCCAGCTGCAAAGCACTGCCTTTGGGGGAAATATCAGACACTGACAGAGCAAGTGATGAGATGGCTCATGGGGCAGGAGGGAGCCTGACAGAGGTGGGGCATCGAAAAAGCTGCCCCCGGACCGAATGAGCCTTTGACCCAACAGAAATTCGTTCTGATTTCTCCTGGCTTCTGTGGCCAGATTCTTTACATTTAGGTTCATTACTGCAGCCTGTCTTTCTACTGACCGCCCCCCTCTTCTCCTGCAGACTAGATTAGATTCTCATCAAAAGTCGGGGGGTGGGGCAGAGCGTTTATGCAGATGAGTCTATGTTAGGGCATCCACAGTTAACCCGGTAATATACACTTCCATCACCCTCCGTGGAACCCTCCGAGGATCAATGGAAGGGTTTAACTACCACACAACGAAAAAACATATATTCCTGCTGCCTTGGAGCAGCCATCGGGAGGCTGTGTATATGTTTCCCTCATTATTTGGATGTGCCGTTTGAATGTTGTGATCAGTGATTCAGTGCACATGATTCATCAGGAAGACATTTGCTCGGCAGACATGTGAGGAGCTGTCTGCCTCTTCAATCTCACTGACAGGGCAAAAATGCTGATTTATAGTAAATCATTAAAATCTGCTTATTATGGCACGGCTTGTTCCTCTTTCCCGCTTCAAGCCCGTAACTTGATCTGCATCGTGTCTCTTACGATTTTATACTACAGCAAGCAGTTATTTAAACAAGAGGGGAATGATCCTTAGTCTTTATTAGTGCGTATGAAAGGATATTTTGTTTAAAGAAGACTAATTAAGAATTCAGACTATTTTCTCGCTCAGTATAGGGGGCAAAAAATAAAGATTTAAAACATCTAAGCGGAACAAAGAATGACTGTACTCAAACAATACTTAAAAATGATGATTTGGTACATATTTTAAATCATCATAAAATATCAGTTCACATGCTGCCAAAATTATTGGGAAAGCAGGGGCTGGGGGCTGGTGGCCTCGGAGTTTGAATTGGAGGGAGGCCATGTGGATCTCTCTAAAAATTAATACCAGGAAGAGGATAATGGTATGACTGTGCCCAGCTCAAATATTGTGACAACGGTTCCATTGCTTTAAAAATCATTTGGAAAGTTTTGCTCTATAAAAGGAGAGATTTAAGATTTGGTGGGAACATAACATGGGAATGTGTTGCTTGCTAGGTAAACAAAGAAATAACACAAAGAAGTCTATATTTCGTATGTGTTACTTACAGTAAAAAAAAAAAAAATTTAATTTGATGCCTGGGGACAAAAATCCTTGCCACTGAATTACAAAGAAGTGAATAAACTGACTCAAAATTAATCCATACAGATCTGTCCCCTTAATAAGACTAATTCCGGAGAACAAAGCAGAGCATAATGCATTTTAAATTAAGTTGGAAAATGCATAATTTATATTTGTTTTATTTCTTCATATTTTAACACAGGTGCATTCCAGAATGCTAAGAACGAGAGAAGAAGGGCATATTTCTGTCCGTGGTTTTACTTATTTATTTTTTTCACTTTTTAAACTGAACTAATATTTCTCCCCTTGTTCAGGAAGTGAGAGCAGACAGAAGCAGACTGAAAGCATGAACGCAGTGACAATGGAGAAAGTGAGTATATTCAGCTAAATTTAATTTTAAGAGCTCCTAATTCCTAACACAACATTCAGAAACAGAAAAAAAGAGTGTTGCATGAATCTGAATGAAAATCATGTTTGTTTGTTTGTTTGTTTTTGTCTCTGTGTCAGTTTCAGGAGAACCTGGGGAGGGCAGGGGAGCTCAACTGAAGAAAGGATGAGGGGTCACCAATGGGAGCAGTCCATGGAAGCCCCTCTTTCTGCCTCACCTGCCCAGGAGGCTGTAGGGGTAGGGGAAGCAGTGAAAAGTGCCCAGAGAAATGGGCACAGTCCCTTGCGTCGTTTTGGCTGCATCGAGGGGCAGCTTTCTCTTCTTTTCCAAGCAGTATTCCCTCCCTGTTGGAAATCTGTGAGTCTTCCCAGGTGGTGCTAGTGGTAACGAATCTACCTGCCAACGCAGAAGACACGAGAGACGTGGGTTTGATCTCTGGGTCGAGAAGATCCCCTGGAGTAGGAAGTGGCAACTCACTCCAGTATTCTTGCCTGGAAAACTCCATGGGCAGAGGAACCTGGTGGGATATAGTCCCTGGGGTTACAAAAGAATCGGGCACCACTGAGCACACACACTGTATCATCGACTCCACCCTCACCCCAACTGATCTCAATTTGGATCCTTCCCATTAGTCTGATGGCATACAAAATTTATCAAGCGCATTGCTTTAAGCTTAGTTTAATTCATTTTAGGTTTTTTTTTTTTCACAATTATGGTTTTCGTTATTTTATTTTTAAATTGCAAACTAGACAGACATGAGTACTAAAATCAGACTTAATGCTTTACTATCATTCTTTAAAATAAATGGTTAAAAGAGATCTTTGCTAATGATTAAATTGTAAGGAAAATGTAGGTGAAAATAGAACGGATGATGCTTAGTCACTGAGCACCTACCAGGTGGCTAGGTAAAAGAAGACACTGTCACAGGGCGTGGCCATGCCCTTTTGGACAGGAAACCACCATGCAGGCTTTCTGTGAGTCTGGCTTTAGAGACTTGACTCTGACTCCCTGGAACAGCTCAGTACTTCTTTATATCCAGAGAAGGACTGTCAGAGACAGTGACTTCTGCTTTGCTAAAGCTGCACGCCTTGCTTCTGGAAGGTTGAATGGCATACTACTTGAGAGAGAATATTCCAACAGGATAAATTTAAGGTTTGGATATATGAGAAAAAGGGTTCATCATTCAGTCGTGTCCAACTCTTTGAGACCCCCTGTACTGTAACCTGCCAGGCTCCTCTGTCCATGGGATTCTTGAGGCAAGAATACTGGAGTGGGTATCCATTCCTGTCTTAAGGGGATCTTCCCAACCCAGAGATCAAAACCGTGTCTCCTGCATTGTAGGCAGTTTCTTTACTATCTGAACCATCATGGAATGAGTATATGAGAGTGAATTACAAACTGGATCAATTTTTATTTATGTCAAATGTTGGTATTTGATAGATTACCAAATAATCCCCACGGACTCCTTGCCCAGAGGGGCCCTACTCTCATGTGGCTGATGGGAGTGCCTCCCAGTGTCCTTAATATCTTTGACTAACATGCCAAGTGTCCATGTCTGTTGAAACTTTCCTTCTTTCATTCATGGAAATTTTCAGGAATATTTCAAGGGAGGTGAGGGGAGTCAGGTACAACCCACGAATGGCCATTTTAACCTGAGGATGCCTCATGCATGCCTTCACTGTTTTAATTCTGATGACAGTTCTGAGATAGTTATCACAATTGTCCCCCACAAATATCATCTATTTTGTCCAGTCAAAGCTATGGTTTTTCCAGTAGTCATGTATGGATGTGAGAGTTGGACCATAAAACAAACTGAGTGCTGAAGAATTGATGCTTTTGAACTGCAGTGTTGGAGAAAACTCTTGAGTCCCTTGTACTGTAAGGAGATCAAACCACCCTATCCTAAAGGAAATCAGTCATGAATATTCACTGGAAGGACTGATGCTGAAGTTGAAACTCGAATACTTTGGTCACCTGATGTAAAGAACTTACTTTACTCATTGGGAAAGACCCTGATGCTGGGAAAAATTGAGGACAGGAAAAGAAGGGGATGACAGAGGATGAGACGGTTGGATGACATCACCGACTCAATGGACACAAGTTTGAGCAAGCTCCAGGAGTTGGTGATGGACAGGGAAGTCCGAGGTGCTGCAGTCTGCGGAGTCGCAAAGAGTTGGATGCGACTGAGTGACTGAACTGAATATCATCTATAAGACAGGGGCTTTAGGTAGCCACTGTATTAGGATTTGACCAAAACAGATCCCCAGACGAGGCACTGGGATGTGATCCTAGGAAGGAGAAGGATGGAAGGAGACATGGAAGGGAGAGAATCAACAGAGGGTGTTAAGGAAAGGTTACCATTAAGACAGTTGGGAACAGTGTTGTGGACCCGTCTCAGAGAGGTACAGGAGAGCCTGTTAGAAATGCAAGTCTTATTCCCTTCTCCCCAGCAAACGCACTAAATCAGAGTCTCTGGTGGGGGCCCAGGAATCTGAGTTTTAACATGGGCTAACCCCTGACACACTGCACCTATGCTCCCTCCATCCCTGTACTTTTGGTCAGCCCTATGCAGGAGCCAGCCAGTACCCCAGGCCAAAGCATAGCTCAGGCAAAGAGATGCATAAATCCACATGCCTGAACGGGAGGTGCACACAGAACCCAATTTGCGGGTGGGCCTAGAGAATATTGAGGGTGCTGACAAGGTCTGCTTCAGAGCCCCTTGTCTAGGTTATGGCAACTGCCAAGTGGAGGTGTCTCCTCCGTTTCCAGTTCTGGATGCTTACCCCTGGATGTCCCATCCACACAACCCAAACTACTCTGTTCTTCCCACTCCATTCTGTTCCCCCTCACATCAGGAAGGACCCACCCATCACTCCATTATTACAGCGCAGACCTCACCTTCTCAACCAGGCCAGCCATCGAGTGCTGCCCATTTCATCACCTTAGTATCTGATCCTTTAATTTCTCTCCCTCTTCACCACCACCCTTAACTTGGAGCTCTCATCACTTCTGTGTGTTTCTCACTTGACCTCCTTGCCACCATTCAGAAGCACATTGATCCTTTTTCTTGCCTCCAAGATTTCCTTTAAGCTCACATCTGATCATGTGGCTCTCCTGCTGGAATCTCTTCCTGGCTCCTCTTGTGCAAGGATGAAGGCACTAACATTGACCCACTGGCAGCACCTAATGGTACCCACACTGAACCCGACAATTCCTGAAGAAGCCAGGCTCCCTGACACCCCAGGCCTTCTTGCTCTGCCAGGCTCGTTCCCCCCTCTCATCTCATGCTGACTTTCTTTCCTAGCATCTCATGTCCTGCTGCAGGGTGCCCTTCCTGTCACCCCCTGCCCCCATTTTGGCAGGGCTCAGACTCCTCCTGGGGAGTTCCAGAGAAATCTGTGGGGTATCCTCTCATAGCACATATTATAATGCGATGTCGCTCCTTGGCTAGCTGTCTGCCTTCTACACTGGACTGCAATCTCCCCTAAGGAACAGACCAAATCACACTGACTTTTCAATTGGCACGACCAAGAACAGTGCAGGCATGTAGTACAAACTCAATAATTCATTCAAATGAATGAATAAATGAGTGTATAAAATGTGGTTCAGTAAATATTCAACCAAAGTTAGTTTCCTCCTCCTCAAATTCTCTGCTCTCGCCACATTAGGCAAATACCTAGTCTATCTTTGGGAAGCCTGGTTAATACTAGGCCATGTTATACTGTGGTCACAATACTCCATTTTGCCCTTCAACTTCTGTCTCAACAGGCCTTTATGGTACACATTTGCATCTTAAATCTTGTTTCAATTTATTTCAAAGTTCATATTTCTCACACTTATTTCTGAGAAATAACTATTGTTTATCATGATTAAAATTAAATTCTGGCATTTCCTTTTGGCTATGTCTATTTATCAAGATGGTCTTCTCCTAGGTTCATGGAACATAGAAGCAAGATGGGCATCTTTGCTTTGTGACTGCAGGGGAGCCATTAAACCTCACCATTAAACATAAACCATTAAACACAACACCATTTCTTTCTCTGTTGAGGAAGTCATGAAGTCTAGCTTGATGATGTCTTTAAGAGCAGACAAAGGAAGATATACCCACACATTACACTGTAATATACATGACCAGTGACTGCCAATTGAAAAGTCTGCAATGCTCCCACCTAGGCCAATATTGGCATATCTTCTTATTTTAAAAGAAATACCTTTACAAAGATGTATCTCAATTGATGCAATGAACCCCAAGCTGCTTATTTCCACATTTCCAGTGAGTGGTTAGAGTCTGCATCTGAATTAAGCAAAATTAATCAAACTAATCTATAAAAGACTCCTTTTTGTGTCTAGGTTAAAAAGTGCTGAAGAGTTCTGGTTTCAGCTTCAACATGAAAAGCTCTTGGAAGCTATTGTTCCTGTCCTAATAGCAAAAGTTGGAGTAAAAACTAAAAATAAACAACTTTTCTTGGATCAGAGAAATGAAGTCATAAGACAGAGCCACTCTGAAGTCTTGAGGGACGGTGCACCCAGAGAGATACAGCAACAGAAACCTGTTTAACTGCAGCTGAAGCCACTGGAGCTAGAAACTGGTAAAAACCCTAAGCGACAGCTTTGCTGGAGACCGAGTGTGGACTGATACGAGAGAGGAATATCTGAGGCTGAAGTCTTAGGGAGGCCACCACAGCTTTATGGGCTTTATCTCCAGGGACCCCACCAGGTTCTCACGGTGAGTGAGAATAGAGAAAGATCGCCTCATGGCTCTGGCAGTAGGAAGGGGGATCCTAATCCATGTGTAATACTCCCAAAGTCTTCTCCATATCAAAGGACTGCTTTCCAGGAGAAAGTACTTGGCCAGAACACAATTCTAAAACTTTTACTGCAGCTGGAGGAAGAGCATTTCTCTCCACTCAAGGCCCCACCAGCCTTGGACAGGCTTCAAGGAAATTGCTTGGGAATGCTACAACCAGAGAAGCAATTAGGCAGCAGAGGAGAAAAACTATGCCACCCAAGAAATACCTGTGAAGGTCACAACACTGAGAAACACTACAGTCCTGATTTCATCAGAAGGTTATAGAATGATCCTCTTCCCCATACCTTACCCCACCACCATCACCATGTACTAACACAGTTAAAACAGTAACGGTGGATTAAAAGACGCTTACTCCTTGGAAGAAAAGTTATGACCAAGCTAGACAGCATATTGAAAAGCAAAGACATTACTTTGCCAACTAAGGTCTGACTAGTCAAGGCTGTGGTTTCTCCGGTAGTCATGTATGGATGTGAGAGTTGGACTGTGAAGAAAGCTGAGCACCAAAGAATTGATGCTTTTGAACTGTGGTGTTGGAGAAGACTCTTGAGAGTCCCTTGGACTGCAAGGAGATCCAACCAGTCCATTCTGAAGGAGATCAGCCCTGGGATTTCTTTGGAAGGAATGATGGTAAAGCTGAAACTCCAGTACTTTGGCCACCTCATGCGAAGAGTTGACTCATTGGAAAAGACTCTGATGCTGGGAGGGATTAGGGGCAGGAGGAGAAGGGGATGACAGAGGATGAGATGGCTGGATGGCATCACGGACTCGATGGACGTGAGTCTGAGTGAACTCCGGGAGTTGGTGATGGACAGGGAGGCCTGGTGTGCTGCGATTCATGGGGTTGCAAAGAGTCGGACACGACTGAGTGACTGAACTGAACTGAACTGAAGTTGCAAGATGCAGACTCTATGTGAGGAGGATTACACAGGGAAGCCCGAAGCTGAGAAGCAGGACACAAACAAGAACACTGGAAGGATGTGAAGCTGCCGGTATTCACATCCAGAATAAACATTACCCACGGCCTAGGTCCTAGCTAGAGAAACATAAATTCTCACATTGAAGGCCAGGTTACATAAGCTTCTACTGCCCATTACATGCCTGACTTTTAACAAAGCATTGCAAGGCTTTGTTAAGGCCTTGCAACTAAAAAGCAAGGTGAAACAGTCTGAAGAGACGAAACAAGATTTAGAAAGAAGCTCAGTTATGACACAGTTCAGTTCAGTTCAGTCACTCAGTTGTGTCTGACTCTTTGTGACCCCATGAATAGCAGCACGCCAGGCCTCCCTGTCTATTATCAACTCCCAGAGTTTACACAAACTCATGTCCATCAAGTCAGTGATGCCATCCAGCCATCTCATCCTCGGTCGTCCCCTTCTCCTCCTGCCCCCAATCCCTCCCAGCATCAAAGTCTTTTCCAATGAGTCAGCTCTTCACATGAGGTGGCCAAAGTAACTGGAGTTTCAGCGTTAGCATCATTCCTTCCAAAGAAACCCCAGGGCTGATCTCCTTCAGAATGGACTGGTTAGATCTCCTTGCAGCCCAAGGGACTCTCAAGAGTCTTCTCCAACACCACAGTTCAAAAGCATCAATTCTTCAGTGCTCAGCCTTCTTCACAGTCCAATTCTCACATCCATACATGACCACTGGAAAAAACATAGCCTTGACTAGATGGACCTTAGTCAGCAAAGTAATGTCTCTGCTTTTGAATATACTATCTAGGTTGGTCATAAGTTTTCTTCCAAGGAGTAAGCATCTTTTAATTTCATGGCTGCATTCACCATCTGCAGTGATTTTGGAGCCCAGAAAAATAAAGTCTGACACTGTTTCCACTGTTTCCCCATCTATTTCCCATGAAGTAATCGGACCGGATGCCATGATCTTCGCTTTCTAGATATTGAGCTTTAGGCCAACTTTTTCGCTCTCCTCCTTCACTTTCATCAACAGGCTTTTTATTTCCTCTTCACTTTCTGCCATAAGGGTGGTGTCATCTGCATATCTGAGGCGATGGATAGTTCTCCTGGCAATCTTGATTCCAGCTTGTGTTTCTTCCAGTCCTGCGTTTCTCATGATGTACTATGCATATAAGTTAAATAAGCAGGGTGACAATATACAGCCTTGACGTACTCCTTTTCCTATTTGGAACCACTCTGTTGTTCCATGTCCAGTTCTAACTGTTGTTTCCT
>SJYX01023815.1:233817-272238 GCA_006410675.1 Oreotragus oreotragus | reverse complement strand
TGTTTGACCACTTCCAATTTGCCTTGATTCATGGACCTGACATTCCAGGTTCCTATGCAATATTGCTCTTTACAGCATCGGACCTTGCTTCTATCACCAGTCACATCCACAGCTGGGTATTGTTTTTGCTTTGGCTCCATCTCTTCATTCTTTCTGAAGTTATTTCTCCACTGATCTCCAGTAGCATATTGGGCACCTAATGACCTGGGGAGATTCTCTTTTGATATCCTATCATTTTGCCTTTTCATACTGTTCATGGGGTTCTCAAGGCAAGAATGCTGAAGTGGTTTGCCATTCCCTTCTCCAGTGGACCGCATTCTGTCAAACCTCTCCACCATGACCTGCCCATCTTGGGTTGCCCCACAGACATGGCTTGGTTTCATTAAGTTAGACAAGGCTGTGGTCTTAGTGTTATTAGATTGACTAGTTTTCTGTGAATATGGTTTCAGTGTGTCTGCCCTCTGATGTCCTCTTGCAACACCTACCATCTTACTTGGGTTTCTCCCACCTTGGGCATGGGGTATCTCTTCACGGCTGCTCCAGCAAACTACAGCCGCTGCTCCTTACCTTGGATGAGGGGTATCTCCTTACCTCCACCCTTCCTGACTTTCAGTGTGGGATAGCTCCTCTAGGCCCTCCTGTGCCCACGTAGCCACCGCTCCATAACTCAGTTATGACACAGAGTTTGGAATTATCAGAAAAGGAATTTACAACAAGTATGAAGTCAGATCTAGTTATGTTTTCAAATATTTAACACCATACTTCAATTCTTGTTTCTCCAATTTTAGAAAATTGTTACTAGAATTAACATCTTCATGTACACATTTAAAATAACAAAAAGGCACTAAAATAATATATAATCCAGAAAGCAGAAAATAAAAGAACTTGTGAGGCAACAGTAATCATCAAGCAGGTTGACTGAATGAAGATCCTTTAACTCAGTAACCAAAAATTGACAGTAAAATAAACAAATTCGTATTTCCTATTGAAGACAATACTTGTTTTCTTTGCTTAAAATCTCTACTTAAAAACTAAAGCTTAAAACTTGATAAGAAAAAATCACCACTGTAAAGATCACCACTTGTAGCGTGCCCATTCTATGCACCCTACAAGCATGGACCTACCTGCCTTTTGCTTGAGGGAATAGTTTGACCACTGTGGGGATTACACTGGCTGTCAGTCCAAAGGTAAGAAATCTGTGTTTCCTGTAAAAATACAGAAAACTACTCTTTATCCTGGAGTCTTTGCTCCCCCTGCCAGCCGGCAGCCTTGCTTCCTCTGTGTCTCTTGCTTCTGGCCTATTTGTCACCCTGTCCAGCATCCACAGGTTTATGTGGATGTAAAGTAAGTCCTTTCCATATTTCAAGGAGTATTCCATTTCCATGGCATCTGAATCATTTCTGACCTCAGAAAATGAGAGTAGATTGTGAGATGTCTTGGATTATGAGATGTCAGCTTGGCTCTGCTGCTCTTGTTTGAGGTTGGGACAAGAATCTCCCAGACCAGCCTGGGAAGGAAGAAGAGGTTGAGGTAGGCAAAGTGACAGACTGATGCAGAGCTGCTTAGCGGGTGGGAGGAACCAGCCTGTCTTCCCTCTACTCTCACTCTACACCTAGCTTATCTTCCCACAGCACCGCAAGACCACTGTACTGCTTGGCTACATGCATGAAGAGGCACAGTGCTCCCAGAAAGAGCTCTTTCAGGACTTCTCAGTGAGTTCCCCATGCAGCATCGCATGGGCTCTGCCACACCTGTGGCCACATAAGCTACAGGTTGTTGCTGTTGTGACTGTATGGACTGAAGCCTACCAGCCTCCTTTCTCCATGGGATTTCCCAGGCAAGAATACTGGAGTGGATCACCATTTCCTTCTCCAGGGGATCTTCCCAACCCAAGGATAGAATCCATGTCTCCTGCATTGGTAGGCAGATTCTTTACTGCTGAGCCACCAGGGAAGCCCAGTTCAGTTCAGTTCAGTTGCTCAGTCATGTCCAACTCTTTGCGACCCCTTGAATCGCAGCATACCAGGCCTCCCTGTCCATCACCGACTCCCGGAGTTTACCCAAACTCATGTCCATCATGTCGGTGATGCCACCCAACCATCTCATCCTCTGTCATCCCTTTCTCCTCCTGCCCCCAATCCCTCCCAGTATCAGAGTCTTTTCCAATGAGTCAACTCTTCGCATGAGGTGGCCAAAGTATTGGAGTTTCACCTTCAGCATAAATCCTTCCAATGAACACCTAGGGCTGATCTCCTTTAGGATGGACTGGTTGGATCTCCTTGCGGTCCAAAGGACTCTCAAGAGTCTTCTCCAACACCACAGTTCAAAAGCATCAATTCTTCTACACTCAGCTTTCTTCACAGTCCAAATCTCACATCCATACATGACCACTGGAAAAACCATAGCTTTGACTAGATGGACCTTAGTCAGCAAAGTAATGTCTCTGCTTTTGAATATGCTTTCTAGGTTGGTCATAACTTTCCTTTCAAGGAGTAAGCATCTTTTAATTTCATGGCTGAAATCACCATCTGCAGTGATTTTGGAGCCCAAGCTAGGGGTAATCATGGCTTTTCAGATTTTCCCACAAGCCCTAATCTGTACAGCCAGCCAGCCAGGCTGAAGAGGTCAGTAATGGTCTCTCTAATCCTCCAACTTTCCCCACATTTCACCCTTCACTTCTCCTGATTCTCTCCTATCCATATAACTTTTCATTTTTTCTTAATAACTATGGTAGTCCTATTTTTCTCACTGAGCTCTGAAAGATATCATAGATTTCTGAATGTGTTTCACAATGCTATCTCTGCTTTTTGTTATCAAACCCAAGAAGGATGGCCAAAAATTTATGGGTCAATCTCCTATTTGAATATGAGAATAAAAGAACTAATGAAACTACCATTGAAATATAATAAGCAGCATTTTAAATGAAATATAAATTATGACCAAACAGGATTTATTCCAGTAAATGCAAAGTGGTTTAACAGGTAAAGATTATATTAACATATTAATATAATTAGTCATATTAATTATATTAATATGTTAATATAATCTTTACAAGTTAACCATTAGCCATTATTAATTAATGAAAATTCTGTTCATTATATTATGTGCAGTATCAGTAAATAAAATATTAATATTAGTGATATAGTAAATAGTCAAATGATGACATTAATAGATAAAAATAACAAATATATGATTGCCATAGGCTGAATTCTAAGGTAATCCCCAATAAACTTGTATAATTCCTATACCCTGACAATGGGTGGGAATGGCAACTTGCTTTTAATTGATGGGAGGTGAGGAGCTTCCAGCAAGGAGGTAACTTGCTTCTAGTCAACAGATTATGGCAAAGATAAAGGGGTTTGGCAGGTGTAATTGGAATTCCTAATAAGTTGATGTTGAGTTAATCAAAAAAGATTATCCTGAGTGGACCTGTCAGGTAAGCCCTTTATGAAAGAAGAGACTTTTTCTCCCCACTCCCCACCCTTTTTTGCTGACCCTGAAGAATGAAGCTTCCTTTCTGTGAGACATGGCTCCCCAGAAAGGGCCACATAACCAGGAACTGCAGGTGATCTCTAGGAGCCGAGAGTGGTCCCTGACCTGTGTCTAGGCTCCATCCTAAAGTGTAGAGCCCGGTCTGTTCATCTGTCTCTATTTCTCTTTGTAGTAGAGGATTGCTCTGGAAGGTGCTCTTCTTGTGATAATATTAGAAGTACAAGATGGCACGTTCACCACACACGTACATCTTGAACTTCTCATGCTTATTCAACTAGCATCCAGTTGGCCAAAAAATGTCACAGGTCTGGGCCCAGTGACAATGGGGCAAGGAAACCTACTCTTCCTCTAGTTGGAGAAATTGCAAAGGTGTGAATACAAGACAAGCTGGAGAAATGGGAGGAGTGGTGCATCTCACCCAGATGGTATTTACTGGAATTAACACTGATGAGCATTTTTGCCTGGAAAATTCCATGGACAGGGGCAGCCTGGCAGGCTTCTCTCCGTGGAGATGCAAAGAGTCAGATAGGACTAAGCGTGTAGACAACAGCAACAACTGATCTGACGGGGGAGAAATAAAACAGAAATAAAGATAATATCCTAATCAGGCAAAGATGATCTATCTTAAGTTAACATTTAACATTCTTCCAAAAGGTAAAACCTTGGAAAAAATAAATCCCGAATCAGGTTTCATGGACTTTGGTGGTTTGTGAAAATCCATGGGGGCTGGGAGAATTTTGAAAGCTTAGACACTTGGGGTCTGGGTGTGGGTGCACATTTCCTTTTATCTGGAGGACAGAATGCACATTTTTCAGCAGATTTTCAAAAGGGCCATGACCTTCCCCACACTCAAGAAAAATTAGGTAATTAAAAACCACTGCAATAGAGGCCTTCTCATTAAAATCAAGAACAATATCACTAATATTAGCCAGTAAAATAGCACATATGAGAGAAATAAGAGGGGAAACTAGGAGAACAGATGATACTATCACTATATGCCAATAATATGATTGTTCTGCTTATAAAATCTAAATTCCTTCAATCTCAAATGTAGGACTTTTTAAACATCAAAATGTAAGAAATGAATCGCCAGTCTATGTTCGATGCAGGATGCAGGATGTTTGGGGCTGGTGTATGGGCATGATCCGGAGGGATGATGTGGGGTGGAAGGTGGGGGGTCAGTTCATGTTTGGGAGTTCATGTACACCCATGACGGATTCATGTCAATGTATGCCAAAACCAATACAGTACTGTAAAGTAAAATAAAGTAAAAATAAAAATTTTTTTAAATGTATTTTTAAGTAAACAATATTCCTTTAACATGACAGTGTTTCTTTGATTTTCTTAAAGAACTGATATTTAAAACTCTGATCAATTTAAAAGGTGATGGTTTTTAAAAATCATGAAAATATAGTTTGAAAAAGATTAAGAAAGTTCAGAAATGTGTCTAGTTACAAAATCAAAATACAAAAAAAAATTGGCTTTCTTGTATGCCAAAAATAGCCAAGTAGGAAATTATTGAAAACAAAAATCTATTCTCAGTAGCACTAAAATATATAATAACTAGAAAAATGTTATTAACCAGAACTATGAGAAACTTATATGAATAAAATGTTAATGATACTAAATATGTAAGTCTTTAATAAAATATATTGAGTCTTGATTAGAAAATATATTAGTTTTTAAATATTGTAAAGGTATCAGTTCTTCCTATATTCATCCATAGGGTTAATAAAGATCCAATAAAGATCCCAGAAAAGCTTTTTTTTATATTTTAAATTATTCATTTATTGATATGGATGATGTGTGATAACTTGAAGCATTAATTCTAACATTAATTTGGAATGAAAAAAACAAGAACATTTTTAGAAAGAATGACTAATAAGGAAGAAATTGTTCTACTATATATTAAAATAAAAAACATTTCAAAGCACCATTATACTGATGCAAAGTAAAACAAACTAGATAATTCAGAAACTGGACCCGAGATTATACTACATGTTATGTATGAAATACCATATTTCCTGGACTCTAAGATGCATCATTGATTGTAAGACACATCGTTACTCTATGTACCAATAACAGGAAAAGTTCCCAAAGGTGAATCTAATAGGGGAACTCCTCTGACACCAAGGGCTACATCTTCCGTAAATGCCACCAGAAGGAAAGAAAGAAACCCATTGCGCAGAATGGAATAAGAAAGAAATGTTTGTGCATCTTAACCTTGGTACTGGGCAGAGGAGGAAAATATTCCTCCCCTGAGACTAAGAATTGGAGCCAATATCCATCTGGTGATGCAGAATGAAGCCTAAGAGAACTCCAGGCTGCAACCTGAAGTGGTCTTGGGCCCATGGTGCCCCAGGTGATATAGCAAGACCAGTGCAAACCTCAGGAAGAACCAGCCTTCGAGCTGAGTCAGCAAAGACCTCAGACACTAGTAACTGTAAGGTCCTCCAGATATTGGTGATGCCCACATTGGGAAAATCTGCATTTTAGGAGCAGCAATGGCACCCCACTCCAGTACTCTTGCCTGGAAAATCCCATGGATGGAGGAGCCTGGTAAGCTGCAGTCCATACGGTCGCTAAGAATCGGGCACGACTGAGCGACTTCACTTTCACTTTCACTTTTCACTTTCATGGATTGGAGAAGGAAATGGCAACCCACTCCAGTGTTCTTGCCTGGAGAATCGCAGGGACACAGGAGCCTAGTGGGCTGGCGTCTGTGGGGCTGCAGAGAGTCGGACATGACTGAAGCGACTTAGCAGCAGCAGCAGCAGGGTATGGTGCTGTGCTGTTGTTAGTCAGTCAGTCATGTCTGACTCTTTGTGACCCCATGGACTGTAGTGCACAAGGCTCCTCTGTCCATGGGGACTTTAATGGCTATCAAATATCCAATGATGTCTGACTCTGCGATCCCATGAACTGTAACCCGCCAAGCTCCTCTGTCCATGGAATTCTCCAAGCAAGAATATTAGTGTGGGTAGCCATGCCCTTCTCCAGGGAATGTTCTCAATCCAGGCAGATTCTCTACCATCTGAACCATCAGGGAAGCCCTTTTCACTGTCAGGGTATAGTAATGGCTATCAAATATCAAATGCACAAATTAAGAATCATACAATAGATGGTGAGAGAAACACTGCTGAGTAATGTTTAATTAATTGAGAAGTTAAACACCAAGTAGACTAAAGATGAAATGGAAAACACAAATTCTCAAAAGAACTAGAAGGAAGCACAAACCTAAGAGTGGGAATTTGCTTTTCCAGTCATGGAAGAAAAGATATGATGGAGCAACATTGATCTATTGGTCTAAAACAAAATGTAAGATTTCTATCTATCAAAAATGGCCCCCCAAAAAGGACCTTGAATAAATTAACATCAAACAAAACTGAAAAAATATTTTCAAGTTTTATGGCAAAAAAAAAGAGATAGTAACCTTATAACATCCTAACACTTCAATATGTATGAGAATTTTCTCCTTGGCAATTTTTATTCTGGTGAAAAGATTAGAAACAATTAAAAAGGGGCAAAGTGAATAAATTATGACTCATCTATACTAGAAAACATGTTTTTGAAGAAAATTTATTGGCATAGGAAAATTCTGTTAAAATGTTAAGTGAAACAATGTAGGATATAAATTATAGCCCAATGTAACTAAGGTACTTATATTTCTCTTCCTCTCACTCACTTTTTGGATACATAGAGGAAAAGCTTAAAACAACATGCCTATCTGTTCATAGTGAGTGTCCTTGAGTGGTATTGTGGGTGATACTTTAGACTCTGCATTTTCTAAATTTTTCTCAGGGATTTAGCATATTAGGTTTCTACTGCTGCTGAACAAGCTACCACAGACCTAGGGGCTTAAGTAACACATACTTATTATCTCACAGATCTATAGGTCTGGAGGGGCTATCACCAAGGTCTGTATAGGGCTTGGCTCCTTCCAGAGGCTCTGAGGAAGCGATCTTTTTCTTGCCTTTGTCAGCTCCTCGTGACCCAGCACTCCTTGGTTCTCTTGGCCCCTTCCTTCTTCTTCAGAGTTAGCCACAGAGGGTTGAATCCTTCTTACCCCCAAATCTCTCGGACTAGGCTGGAAAGTGCTCCACTTTTAAGGACTCATGTGATGTGATGGGATCCACCCAGATAACCCAGGGTCATCTTCTATCTCAAGGTCATAACCATATTCATATCTCTAACGTCTTTTTTGCCCTGTTTTAGGTAACATGGTCACAGGCTGTGAGGATTAGGGCATGGGCATCTATGGAAGCAGGTGCTGTTATTCTGCTGAACACAGTTAAGTTAATAATTTTAACGTTGGAGGAATATGCACATATGTCTGATATAAAAGGAAGAAAAGATGTATGTGTTATCTTCATCACCATTATCATCGGAATTTGTATCACCTTTATCAAAGTCTCTAATTAAGCCTTTCAGAACACAGTTTATTTAAACCAGGAGTCTGCAAACTATGGTCCATAGGACAAATCCAACCCACTATCTTGCTGGTACCTAATGTTTTCTTGGAAAATAGCTAGTCCGATTTATTTGTTCGTTGTCTGTGTCTGTTGTGTGTGTTCAGGAGCGAGCCTGAATAATTCCAATAGAGACAATCTGAGCCACAGAGTCTAACATTTGATATTTGATCCTTTACAATAAAAGCTTGCTGTCCTTTGCTTTAGATCATTGCTTCACAATCTCCATTACAACTGAATGTAGGCCCCGAGGATGCATTTTGCCTTGGGGAAATGGAAAGGTCTTCAGGGCTATCTGCCAATCCCTCCTTTCACAGAACAGACTCTGAGATGCAGACAGGTGAAGGGGGTCCCCAGGGCTCTTTGAAGGTCATGAACACCCTCCAGAAAGGCACCTGATTGAAACTTCCTGAGCCTCATCTACCACCTTCTGCTTTAGCATTTTCTTAGCAGGTACTGAATCCCAGAAATGTACTGAAGTTGTATCACATTAAAAATAAATAAGCAAATAAATAAAAGCAAATAGTTCAGTCACTCAGCTGTGGTGACCCCATGGACTGCAGCACACCAGGCTTCTCTGTCCAACATCAACTCCTGGAGTTTGCTCAAACTCATGTCCATTGAGTTGGTGATGCCATTCAACCATCTCATTGTCGTCCCCTTCTCCTCCTGCCTTCAATCCTTCCCAGCATCAAGGTCTTTTCCAATGAGTCAGTTCTTCACATCAGGTGGCCAGAGTATTGGAGATTTAACATCTGTCTTCCAATGAATATTCAGGACTAATTTCCTTTAGGATCGACTGATTTGATCTCCTTGCTGTCCAAGGGACTCTCAAGAGTCTTCTCCAATACCACAGTTCAAAGGATCAGTTCTTCAGCACTCCGCTTTCTTTATAGTCCAACTCTCACATTCATACATGACTACAAACCATAGGTTTGACTAGATAGACCTTTGTCAGCAAAGTAATGTCTCTGGTTTTTAATATGCTGTCTAGGTCGGTTATGGCTTTTCTTCCAAGGAGCAAACGTCTTTTAATTTCATGGTTGCCGTCACCATCTGCAGTGATTTTTGGAGACCAAAAAAATAAAGTCTGCCACTGTTTCCACTATTTTCCCATATATTTGCCATGAAGTGATGGGATCAGATGCCATAATCTTAGTTTTCTGAATGTTGAGCTTTAAGCCAACTTTTTCACTCTCCTCTTTCACTTTCATCAAGAGGGTCTTTAGTTCTTCATTTTCTGCCATAAGGATGGTGTCATCTGCATATCTGAGGTTATTGATATTTATCCCAGTAATCTTGATTCCAGCTTGTGCTTCATCCAGCCCAGCGTTTCTCATGATGTACTCTGCATATAAATTAAATAAGCAGGGTGATAATATATAGCCTTGACGTACTCCTTTTCCTATTTGAAACCAGTCTGTTGTTCCATGTCCAGTTCTAACTATTGCTTCCTGACCTGCATACAGATTTCCCAAGAGGCAGGTCAGGTGGTCTGGTATTCCCATCTCTTTCAGAATTTTCCACAGTTTATTGTGATCCACACAGTCAAAGGTTTTGGCACAGTCAATAAAGCAGAAATAGATGTCTTTCTGGAACTTCTTGCTTTTTCTATGATCCAGCAGATATTGGCAATTTGACCTCTGGTTCCTCTGCATTTTTTAAACCTAGCTTCAACACCTCAAAGTTCTTGGTTTACATACTGTTGAAGTCTAGCTTAAATTTTGAGCACTACTTTGCTGGAATGTGAAATGAGTGCAATTGTGTGTTGGTTTGAACATTCTTTGGCATTGACTCTCCCTGGTAACTCAGCTGGTAAAGAATCCACCTACAATGCAGGAGACTTCAGTTCAATTCCTGGGTTGGGAAGATCCTCTGGAGAAGGGATAGGCTACCCATTCCAGTATTCTTGGGCTTCCTTAGTGGCTCAGATGGTAAAGAATCTGCCTGTAATGTGGGAGACCTGGGTTCGATCTCTGGGTTGGGGAAGATCCCCTGGAGGAGGGCATGGTAACCCACTCCAATATTCAATAAAGACAAACAAAGGTTACAGAATTTCTATGCACATGATAGGTATTGTGATGATTATTTTTGTGTGTCAGTTTGGCTAGACTCCAGGTGCCCAGATATTTGATCAAACATTATTCTGAGTGTTTTGTGAGGATGTTTTGGATGAAAGTAACATTCAAACTGGTAGACTGAACAAAGCAAATTGTTCTCCCCAGTGATGGTGAAAGTGAAAGTATTAGTCACATAGTCATGTCCAACTCTTGTGACCCTGTGGATTGTAGCCCACCAGACTCCTCTGTCCATGGAATTTTTCAGGCAAGAATACTGGAGTGGGCTGCCATTTCTTCTCCAGGGGATCTTCCCAACCCAGGGATCAAACCCAGGTCTCCCACGTTACAGGCAGAGTTTTTAATGGTCTGAGCCACCAGGGAAGCCCCCAGTCTTCATCCAATTAGTTGAAGACCCACATAGGACAAAAAGACTGATTCTACCCCTGCTGCTGCTGCTAAGTCACTTCAGTTGTGTCTGACTCTGTGCAACACCGTAGACAGCAGCCCACCAGGCTCCCCCATCCTTGGGATTCTCCAGGCAAGAACACTGGAGTGGGTTGCCATTTCCTTCTCCAATACATGAAAGTGAAAAGTGAAAGTGAAGTCACTCAGTTGGGTCCGACTCTTAGCGATCCCATGGACTGCAGCCCACCAGGCTCCTCTGTCCATGGGATTCTCTAGGCAAGAGTACTGGAGTGGGGTGCCATTCCACTCCTAAGTAAGGGGAAATTCTTCGTTTTTGACTGCCTTTGAACTTGAACTTGATTGGCTCTTTCTGGGGCTTTGGCTTGCTGGCCTTTCAGTGGGAGCTTACACTATTGACTCACCTGATTCTCAGGCCTTTGAACTCAGCCTTAAACTGTCAGCTTCTCTGGGTCTCCAGTTTACCAATTCACCCTGCGGATCTTGGAATTTGCCCACTTCTTCCATAATTAAGTTAACCAATTCCTTATGACACATGTCTCTCTCCCTGTCTCTCTCTCTCCATCTCAGATCTATTTCTTTGAAGAAGAAGAACTCTAGCTAGTATACCTGTGACTGCATTATACCTGTGAATGGTCCTGATGCAAGGGTTTAATGTGGACCAGGGTCCCTGTGGGCCATCAGGGTTTGTGCCTGCAACACCAGATGGTAGTCATCCAGGGAGAAGGACACAGACTTAGAGGCACAACTTAGAAGACCCACTTTCTGGCCAGTCTGTGAGCTCCAACAGATGAGAGCCGTGACATGGCCTGAGTGTCCAGTTCATCAATCCCTGAGCAGAGCACTGCATCGTGAAGGACCCCAATTCTTATCTGCCCTTAGTTTCAGCAATTCTATTGCTCCCTTGTCCTCTTCTGAGCTGTGGCTCTAGTCAGAAGGGGTTTAATTAAATGCATATTGCAGTTTTAGTATAAAAGTTATTAAGAATAATTTTTAAAATACTGATTTAAAAAAATACAAAGAAAACAACACTTTTTTTTTTTTTGAAAGTAGCTCAGTCATGTCTGACTCTTTGCGACCCCATGGACTGTATCCGTGGAATTCTCCAGGTCAGAATAGCGGAATGGGTAACCATTTCCTTCTCATAGTTCCCTTCAGATGGACTCAGGGACACTGCACTCCTTCTGTCCACTTATCTGTGTGTGCGTGCTAAGTCACTTCAGTTGTGTCTGACTCTTTGTGACCCCCATGGACTGTAGCCCGCCAGGCTCCTCTGTTCATGGGATTCTTCAAACAAGAATAACTGGAGTGGGTTACCATGCCCTTCTCCATGGTATCTTCCTGACCCAGGGATCAAACCTGTGTCTCCTGTAGCTCCTGCACTGCAGTCAGATTCTTTACCGCTGAGCCACTGGATCTCTCACATTGCAGGAGGATTTTTTACCAGCTGAGCCACAAGGGAAGCCAGTCCACTTACCCACCCATCTGCTTATCCATTCATTAACTCACACACCTAGTCCATCAACTCAACCACCCATCTTTCTACATTCATTTATCTAACCAGCCTGCCACTCATTACATCACTAACTTTAAATCACTCCATCTTTCCATCCATCCATCCATCCTCTGTTTATCTATCCACCTTCATCTACACTTATGTAACTATCTATCTATCCATCCATTCCTCCTTTAATTCAACAAGCTTATATATTTAATTCTTGGCTCCAGGTTGAAATACAGGATAACAGAATGAATCAAGCTCAACTCCTGCTATGGAGGGACTCACAATCCAATGGGAGAGTTGGCCATGTAAAGAGTCAATTACATTAGAGATGCTCAAAATAGTAGAAGGTGCTCAATAAAATATTTGTAGACTAAATGATTTAACAATGTTAGCAAGGTAATAGCAAAGGAATGCCTTGAGTGTTCAGAGGTGGCAGCTACTCATGTGGCCCAGAAGGACAGGAAGAACTTCACAGAGGAAGGGGCAATTTGAGCTCGTTTTGAATTAATCAGAAATGAATCAGATAAGGAAGTGGAGGACAGTGTCAGCCCATGGAGAAGGAATAGCTGTATACAAAAGGAAGAGGTATGAAAAACTGTCATCTTTCTAGTAAATGGAAATCTGGCATTATGTATTATTTCAAATAGGAGGGCTTTTGTGTGTATGTTGTTGCACTCACTTAGGTACAGATGGGTTGTTTCCAGAATTTCATTATTAAAAGCATTAATGGATGTCATTGTGCCCATATATTTGCACCCTTTAGCAATTATCTCCTCAGAATAAATTCCTAAATGTATGGATTGCTGGCTCAAAGATGTGTTTCTTTAACAAACACAAAAAGTTGACTTCAGTCGACAAACTCCAGAAAAGAATACCAATTTGCAACAGAATCTCAATTTTCTCACATTTCCTGCTATTTTGGGGTTTTACCAACTTTTTACTCCTTTACAATATGATGAGCGAAAAAGCATGAGTCATTTTTACTTTTATTAACACTTTTGATTACTAATGAGAAAGAACACCCAATGCTATGTATTGGCAATTTATACATTTTATTTTGTCATTTGTCTCTTTGTATTCACTACTGAATTTTTGACTGAATATTTTCTTCCTTTTGGTTCATAAACTTATTTTTTTGGCAAATTGGGGTAATTAACTTTTTCTCAGTAATGTGTGTGGCAACTTTATCTTTGTCACTTTTTACAAAGTGTACTTTGTCACTTTTATTTGTGTGCTTTTTGGTTCATAAATTAGTTTCACTTTTATGCAGTCAAATCTATCAAATTTCTGTTTACTCTAAAGTTTCTGGCTTTCTTGGAAAGTCTAAATGGGCTTTAGACTTAAAGCCACATTATAGATTAGTCAACCTTATTTCTTTTATGGTTTCTGTTGAAAGAAGTAAACTCAAGATGCAACTTAATCACCATTGGCTGATCGATTAAGCCACATCCTTGAGAATCTCTCCTCCAGTGTTTGGAGACGCCCCTTTTATAATGTACTAAATTCCTCCATGCACTTGGAACTATCTCAGTACTATTTTCTCCATGATTCTAAAGCTTCAGTGTATGTTGTGTACCTTGCTTTCAATACAACCCTGTCCTCAGGGATCATGAACCTGTGACCTCAAATCCAGAGATACACATTTCTAACAAGCGACCCAAATGATTCTGTTTAGACCAGTCATTCTCAACCACTAGATGTTCATTAGAACCACCTCAAGAAGCACTTACAAATTGGGGAGCACAGGTTACACCCCATCTAGAACAAGAAAATCAGCATCTCTTGGGCAGGAGGTGAGAGCTGGACATCTGTTTCTTTTCTCTTAAACTTCAGAATGGTTCCAGTGAACAGATAAAATCACTATATTTGCTTATGAAATACATCCTTGTACTAGTGTGACCCTATTTTAGTTACTGTAGCTTTATTGTATGTTTTATTAGTGAGAGAGCAAGCTTCCCACCACTATTTTTGTTTGTTCCATCATTATATTATTACATGTTTGACTAATTCTATAATAATAATTGTAGATCTTTATTTTTGCACATTTGATTGATTTCATAATCATCATTGTAGCCTCTACTTTATTCTTGCAAACGGCACTTATTGGTTTCCAAAAAATAAAATCTTGTTTGGATTGCACTGAATTTATACATTGAAGTATACCTTTCTGGCTTAAGGAGCTTTCCTAAACTCCCTCATCTTCAGCTTCAGCATCTATTAATTGGTGGTTTAGTCACTAAGTCGTGTCTGGCTTTTGTCGCCCCATGGACTGTAGCATGCCACATGGACTGTAGCCCACCAGACTTCTCTGTTCGTAGGATTTCCCAGGCAAGAATACTGGAGTGGGTTGCCATTTCCTTCTCCAATCTATTAATTAGGGAATATTAATATTAGGTACTTAGCCCCAACCTTAGATCAGTCATTGCCCCTGGGCCACAGTGAGCTCCAGGGAGCCACAGTGAGCTGCCAGGAAGATACACTACTTTTGGGGAGAGATTCTGTACCCTCCTCAGCCCATATGACATTACCTTGGAGAAGGCATGTGCTGAAATTCTCTAGTTTGATAGGAGGGAAATTTGCTCTGGAAGCAATGCTCCCTCCATCACAGAGGTAGACACTTGTGGTTGAGGTTGGCTGAGCCTAGAGTGAAAACTGGGAAGCTTTGGAAGCTTCCACGTGAACCATTATTTGGGAATGTACATTTACTTAAAGCACCTTACAACAGAAAGAAGGCAGTAATATACCACGTAGACAGATGATAGATAGATAAATAGATAGATAGATAATTTGTATATCATGACTGCACACACCAGAGGGGATTTGTGCTGGAGGAAGCCTCAGCCGTGTTCTCAGGCTCTATTGCGGCTCATCTGCTCCAGTCTCCCTCTGCTCTGCGTGCTCAGGGAGCAGGTGAGCTGGGCCGGGGATCAGAGCATATTTGGCACTCACATCTGCACTTTGAGCAGAGAGGTGTGCTCCTCCCAGTATAGATCCCAGCCTCCTCACCAACCTCTCTCACCTGCTTTTCCCCTTGATCCCTCAGCAGAGAAAGCAGACAAAGAATACACCCATTCTGTGAAGCCCACTTTGATATTTGCCCCACGACCCTTTTCCTGAGCCAGGCGCTTGCTGGAACTTTCTACTTTTCTGGGTTACCTGAGAGCCTGAAGTTTTTCCTAGATGTAATGTCCTGAGACATCAGTACTGATCTTGAACGTGGATGGCAGGTGATCCAGGAATAAAGAATCTGCCTGCCAATGCTAGAGACACAAGAGACATAGGTTTGAACCCTGGGTTGGGAAGATTTCCTGGAGTAGGAAATGGCACCCCACTCCAGTATTCTTGCCTGAGAAATCCCATGGATGGAGGAGCCTGGTGGGCTACAATCCATGGGGTTGCAAAGAGTCAGACACGACTGAGTGACTTAGCACACACACACATGCATGAGTCACTATCAGCTTCCTTGGCTTTCATCACCAGCCTAAGAAGCCCAAACCACACCCCAGACTTTGGGGGTCCTTGGGTTTTTTTCCAAGAAGGGATATGATCTGGACTGAGCTGAAAGCAGACAGCAGTGGAGGCTGGGACAGAGCTGGGCAAAGCTGGAGGTGGGAAGGAGGAGGATGCAGTGGGAAAGCCTGCAAGGACAAGGTCATTGATCCAGGTAAGTGATCATGAGGTCTGGGTGAGGAGGGACACAGTGCAGAGATGGAGGCAGAGGCTGACCCTTCTCTCAGCTCAGCCGTGCCCACACCCCTCTTGCTCTGTACCCGTTCTCACTCGCTACCCCGTGTCAGAACAGTGCAGATGGGGGCTTTGATCACCCATCAGACTAGGTCTTACCTCCTGGCCACACTGCGTGCTCTCCTCAGGGCATCCAGTTCTTCTTTGTTGCTCTTACTATATAAGTTTACAAACCTCAGCACATGTCTGTCAGCCTCCAGTCCAGACGTGTATTCCTGGGTAACACACCTGGATGCTTTCAGGGGCCAGGCAGTGAGTCTTGATGAGCTGGGAAGCAAGTGTTCTGAGTAAGAGGCTCAGCTGCTCATGGTCCAGTCACTGGGAAGCCGATGCCACATGACAAGGACTCAGATTCATAAAATAGCAACAGCAAAACACCTAAGAAAAGCTTAGGTGTTATGTGAAATCTTCTGATTTTTAAGTTTTGTCTCATGCTTTTGGTTTCTTTTTTTTTTTTAAGTGAGGATGTACACGCGCACGCGCACACACACACACACACACATTTTCACAGCAGGGTGCAACTCTGCTCCAGAAGGATCCCTTGAGGACTCTTCAGTTCAGGGCCTGCAGACTCCAGTGCATGGCCTTTCCCTGGTGTGCCTGAAGAGCGGCCATCACATAGCTTCAAGGGTCAAGGAGGTAGGCTGGACATCACTTTCACCCCAGTCATCCTTCTTGGCCTGTGTCACTTCTCCTGGCTCAACCCCAGCACTCTCTCTCCAGATCGCTGTCCTTCCTACGCAACCCCACCTCCCCCCCCAACCTTGAAGGGACCAGCCCTTGCCTTTGCAAATGACTGGGTAGGAGCTGCTGTCCCCTGTTCTCTTTCTAGAGGCAGTTGTCACATGGAGGGAAGGTATAATGATTCATCCTCTTGGGAGCACGGTGAGACTCAGCCATCCAGCAGACAAGACAGTCTGAAAGTCACTTCTGTCCTCTACTGGGGTGAGCCAACTCCTGGTCCTGTGTGCACTCCCTGGGAAACCACCATCCCATCCCATCCCACCCATGCTCTGTGGTCCCCAAGGCTGCGACTTGGGGAGTCCTATTAGGAGGCCCACTGTGGCTGTGCCTCTAAACCGCGTTCTCTCCTACAGCTGTATCATCAGCGTCCTGATGCTTTGCCCAGAAGCCTTTTAATGGGTTCAGCACTCAGTAGCCAGCCTGCTCATGGCTCCCAGAAGCACCCTTCTCAAGAGAACTGCCCTCAGAGTTGCCTGGCCTGGAGTTTCTGGAGCTGCATACTCCTTCTTGGGAGGGTAGGAGTGGGAGATGGGGTGTCTCCAGTCAGCCACCGACACTGCAGGTATAAAGCCTGTGCCAACTCCTGTATAACAAGGTCTGGGTGCTTTCTCTCTGTTGCACTAAGTGGGATTCCCTGAGTTTTACCCTAAAGCCATTTGATCAGAGCCCAAAGCCAGGGGTGGGAAGTCATGGGGTCAGAGCAGGACAACTCTGGAGAGCTGAGGAGCCCAAGTTACCCTGGAGCTTCCTATGTGCTCAAGCTGAGGCCAGGTTCTTAGTTAAACCCAGATCTTTGCCTGGTTATGTCCCCTTCCCTAAGCTGTGTTCCTCATCCCTCACTGGTCCCCCTCGAGAGCACTTCCCCAGGAAGTCATTAGCACCAGAATCCCCACCTCAGCATCTGCTTCCAGGAAACCTGACCTAACATAACAAGTAGAGTTCACGGTTCCATCCTTCTCTTATCTCTGCATTTCCTGGTTTAGGAGCTGAACTCATAAACCTGACTTATGACCTTGACTCATAAACCTGAGTAGTCAAGTCTTCATAAACCTGACTACTCAGATAACCCAGGCAGACTTTGACTACTCCCTAGTGATGCTGGGGAGTGGGGGTGGAAGATGAATTCTTTTCTCTGGCTGATTATGGGGCATCTTGTCTGGGCATCCATACCATGAGCAGAGAGTCTGAATACATGAGCAGCGCTCCTCTGTTCAGGGATCTGACCCCATGACTTCCCACCCCTGGCTTTGGGCTCTGATGAAATGGTTTTAGGGCAAAGCACAGAGAATTCCACCCAGTGCAGCAGAGAGAAAGCACCTGGAGCTTGTTGTATAGGAGCTGGCACAAGCTGGGCATCTCTGCAGGCTCAGAAGGGTTATGGAAAATCCCCAGTTTGAGGATGTTTACCAAAGTTGTGGTCCAGATGAGCCATCATGTCCCCCCACCGCCCAAGAGGGCTCCTGGGGTCTCCAAGGAAGCCAGGCTGCTGGGCTGTAGCAGCTATAAGCAGTGACATTCTTGACCCCACCAAGGAGCCTGATGAAAAGAGTGGCGGTTGACCATCCTGGGTCAAGAGTAACTTTAAGATAATGAATGAGTCTTCTTCTGCATTCACATCCAGCCTTAACTACAAAATCATTTTTTCTGCAGGCTCTAAGGACTGGCCTTAAGAGTTTTTCTTTGCACAGTTGACTTGACAGCCTTATTTCATTTTGTGGTAACTTGTTGAAGTCAAAGAGACTCTGAGAAACACAAAACTCTAGACTTAATGATGAGGAAAATGCCAGACCAAGAGGAAATACCCACACACACATGCATCATTTTTTTTTTTTTTAATACACCTTTGCTTTTGTATTGAGAAGAAGCAGGTCACCTTGGCAAGGACGCTCCAGAATCTCTCCAAAAGAATGGACTGTTTTTTTTTATGAGCATGTTTCTTTGGCTATTCCAATTTGCATATTTGAAAAAACTGAAAAAGCAATTAATTCAAATCGAAATAACTTCCATGCTCAGAATTATGTTTATGGTCTTCCAGCAGACAAATTTATGGGGACGTCTGGAGACCAGGCCTCTGACACAGAATAAGCATCAATCTCTCTTGGAGACTGGTCGCAGGTTTATTTCTCAAACTTGTGCAGAATGAAGGAGCAAATCTAGAGTGTTTNCTTCTGTCCTCTACTGGGGTGAGCCAACTCCTGGTCCTGTGTGCACTCCCTGGGAAACCACCATCCCATCCCATCCCACCCATGCTCTGTGGTCCCCAAGGCTGCGACTTGGGGAGTCCTATTAGGAGGCCCACTGTGGCTGTGCCTCTAAACCGCGTTCTCTCCTACAGCTGTATCATCAGCGTCCTGATGCTTTGCCCAGAAGCCTTTTAATGGGTTCAGCACTCAGTAGCCAGCCTGCTCATGGCTCCCAGAAGCACCCTTCTCAAGAGAGCTGCCCTCAGAGTTGCCTGGCCTGGAGTTTCTGGAGCTGCATACTCCTTCTTGGGAGGGTAGGAGTGGGAGATGGGGTGTCTCCAGTCAGCCGACATTGCAGGTATAAAGCCTGTGCCAACTCCTGTATAACAAGGTCCAGGTGCTTTCTCTCCGTTGCACTGAGTGGGATTCCCTGAGTTTTACCCTAAAGCCATTTGATCAGAGCCCAAAGCCAGGGGTGGGAAGTCATGGGGTCAGAGCAGGACAACTCTGGAGAGCTGAGGAGCCCAAGTTACCCTGGAGCTTCCTATGTGCTCAAGCTGAGGCCAGGTTCTTAGTTAAACCCAGATCTTTGCCTGGTTATGTCCCCTTCCCTAAGCTGTGTTCCTCATCCCTCACTGGTCCCCCTCGAGAGCACTTCCCCAGGAAGTCATTAGCACCAGAATCCCCACCTCAGCATCTGCTTCCAGGAAACCTGACCTAACATAACAAGTAGAGTTCACGGTTCCATCCTTCTCTTATCTCTGCATTTCCTGGTTTAGGAGCTGAACTCATAAACCTGACTTATGACCTTGACTCATAAACCTGAGTAGTCAAGTCTTCATAAACCTGACTACTCAGATAACCCAGGCAGACTTTGACTACTCCCTAGTGATGCTGGGGAGTGGGGGTGGAAGATGAATTCTTTTCTCTGGCTGATTATGGGGCATCTTGTCTGGGCATCCATACCATGAGCAGAGAGTCTGAATACATGAGCAGCGCTCCTCTGTTCAGGGATCTGACCCCATGACTTCCCACCCCTGGCTTTGGGCTCTGATGAAATGGTTTTAGGGCAAAGCACAGAGAATTCCACCCAGTGCAGCAGAGAGAAAGCACCTGGAGCTTGTTGTATAGGAGCTGGCACAAGCTGGGCATCTCTGCAGGCTCAGAAGGGTTATGGAAAATCCCCAGTTTGAGGATGTTTACCAAAGTTGTGGTCCAGATGAGCCATCATGTCCCCCCACCGCCCAAGAGGGCTCCTGGGGTCTCCAAGGAAGCCAGGCTGCTGGGCTGTAGCAGCTATAAGCAGTGACATTCTTGACCCCACCAAGGAGCCTGATGAAAAGAGTGGCGGTTGACCATCCTGGGTCAAGAGTAACTTTAAGATAATGAATGAGTCTTCTTCTGCATTCACATCCAGCCTTAACTACAAAATCATTTTTTCTGCAGGCTCTAAGGACTGGCCTTAAGAGTTTTTCTCTGCACAGTTGACTTGACAGCCTTATTTCATTTTGTGGTAACTTGTTGAAGTCAAAGAGACTCTGAGAAACACAAAACTCTAGACTTAATGATGAGGAAAATGCCAGACCAAGAGGAAATACCCACACACACATGCATCATTTTTTTTTTTTTTAATACACCTTTGCTTTTGTATTGAGAAGAAGCAGGTCACCTTGGCAAGGACACTCCAGAATCTCTCCAAAAGAATGGACTGCTTTTTTTATGAGCATGTTTCTTTGGCTATTCCAATTTGCATATTTGAAAAAACTGAAAAAGCAATTAATTCAAATCGAAATAACTTCCATGCTCAGAATTATGTTTATGGTCTTCCAGCAGACAAATTTATGGGGACGTCTGGAGACCAGGCCTCTGACACAGAATAAGCATCAATCTCTCTTGGAGACTGGTCGCAGGTTTATTTCTCAAACCTGTGCAGAATGAAGGAGCAAATCTAGAGTGTTTAAGACTTGATGATAATCACACACTTTAACACATTTAAATCATGCTGCTGCAGGAGGCAGCATCCTTGGCTTTTCTTAGAGTTCTAAGCAGGGCTGTTCCCAGAGGACGATCTTTCTTCAGAGAAAATAAGACACTGAGTTGGTTACAATCCCAAGGAGGATTTCTGCACTAGAAGGATTTTTTTTTAATACAATTTACACAGAAGGGGCTGACTGCCAACGTGATAATTGAGAAACACCTGGTGAAAATGTCTATTAATTGACAATGGTTTTCTCCTCCCCAGTCCTCCTCCCTCAGAAAGGAAAAAAAAAAAAAAAGTATGCAAGAAAAAAAATTTTTTAAGGCAAAGAAAGAGACAAAAAAAAAAAGAGCAACAAAGTGAGCTTGAGATGAGACATACAAGGCTTAAGGCCCAAAGGAAATAAGATGGGAGGTTGATGGGAAACATGGCCCCGTTAGACCAACAGGAGGAGTTCCAATGACGGCACCCCACTCCGAGAATGACTTCTTTGGTGAAAAAGGAAAAGTAGCAAGAGATCCAGAAGCACCACTTTTAAAACCAATGCTCTGAATTTATGATAGTCTTTCTAGGCAAACCTAAGACTCCAGAAAACGGATGGTGCTTCTTCCTGGAAGAAGAGATGACTGAGCTTCCTTAATCCCAAATTCCACTTCGGTCACCAGTGTGAAAGTGCCCGGGGGCTTGTGACCACTTCCCAACACCTGCCCAGAGGCTTTGTTTTCACAGCAACTCCTAGGAATGCAGGCCTCTTCGCTGAGCACTTCGCCGGTGATAACCTGAGTGGACTGTGTCCAGTGCAGACTGGAACAGGGGGTGGCTTTCAGGAGGTGGAATTCCTGTATTGTAGCTGCTATAGTAAAAGATGTGCCTGTGATATCAGCATGGACTCACTCCTGGAAAAGATAAATAAACAGTACGTGAACTTTATTCCTCAAAAGAAACTACTTAGAGTGCCAGATTTGTGACTTTTTAATGTATCACTCCAATAGCTAGCTTAATGTCATGTAGCTAGTTGATTCTCAAAAAATATTTAGAAGATGTAAGAGACGCATGGAAAATAATCAACTCTCTCTGTAAAAAAATATTTTCCTTCCTTACATAATTCTGGTTAAGGTCTTAGAGTTGAGATTATAGAACTCGATGACCTTGGAAATTCATGTGCCCCCTGGCTGTCATTTCCCCTACTCCAATGGATGGGAAAGATTTCCAGCCTGAGTATCTAGGGAAGCTTAGGGGTTCCTCAGAGGCACGTCAGCTCAAGATGAAGGCACTGGCATGGGCCTGCCTCTGCTGCCGTGTTCTGACTTAACTAGTATATCTATCTACTTTATTGTTATGATTATTACTAGTCGTAGGACAAGCCTACCTTTCACATTTATATTCTGCTCACTTCCTTGCACTCATTTTATTTTTTGACTGAATATTTGGATGAGAGTCAAAAAGTGACTCAATAATGCTTGGCACTAATATTGATGAAACGAGATCACCCAGTACCCAGTACCTAGCGTACTGCACTCCACTCCAGTCCACAAAGATGACTGGTAGATGAGCCAACCAGTGGTCGTGTGCTTAGTTGCTCAGTCATGTCTGACTCTTTGCAACTCCATGGGCTGTGGCCCTTCAGGCTCCTCTGTCCATGGGATTTGCCAAGCAAGAATACCGGACTGGGTTGCTATTTCCTACTCCAGGGGCTCTTCCCAACCCAGGGATCAAACCCACGTCTCCTGCATCTTCTGCACTGGCAGGCAAATTCTTTACAACTGTGCCACTTGAGAAGCCTGAGGAGGCCAATAGAAGCCTCTTAGCAAGGATGGAAAATGAAAGAAAGCTGCAGTTTCTCTGCCTGTTCCATCCATCCGCTGCTAAAACCTACTTCCCTGTCTTCAGGCTTCCTTCCCTGTTTCTGATGTTTAACGCTCAGGCTCCACTGCTCGCTCCACGCACCCTTCTCATTCTCTAGCTTTATTTATTTATTTATTCTCTAGCTTTATCTAATTCTGCTTTCTTGTTCAATATTTAATCTTCCTCTCACTTATTTTGGCCCCTCTCTTGAAAACCATTCATTACTTCATTACTCATTGAAAGTCTTTTTTTCCATCTCATTATTTAAATCATATATACTGAGCATAATTTAGATACAATGAAATTCACCAATTCCTAATGCAGAGTTTGAACATTTTGACAATACATATGCCTGAAACTACCATCACAATCAAGATGTAGAATACTTCCATCATTCTAAAAAGTATTCTCAGGCTTCTTTACAATAAGTATCTTTTACCAGTCTGGCCCCAGAAAGTAATCACGTTAACCAGTTTTCTTTTTTTTCTGGAATCACAATATAAACAGAAATATATAATATGCAGTTTTCTCTGTCTAACTTAGCTCATTTGGCATAATACTTTTGATATTCCTCCATATTGTTGGATAATCCTTGTTTTTTTCCTGGGTAATATTCCTTTATATAGACATACCACTGTTTTTTATTCACCAGTGGATGAGCACTTGGGTTGTTCTTAGTTTGGAGCTATTATGAATAAAGCTGTTATGAATGTACATGAAAAAGTCTTTGTGTGGACATACATTTAAATTTATTTTATTTAAATAAATTTGTTTATTTTATATTATTTTATTTTAATTTATTCTTCTAATACCTGGAAGAATTTCTCAGTTATAAGAAAATGGCAAACTGTTTTCTCAAAGTAGCTGTGTCATTTTGCATTGTTAACAGCAATGTAGGAGAATTCTATTAACTCCAAATCTTAGTCAACACTTGGCATTTTCAAGTTTTTAAAAATTTTACTGATTTATCTTTAATAACTAATTTTAATTGGAGGATAATTAATTTACAATATTGTGATGGGTCAACAATTTTTTTTTTTTAAATTTTAGCCATTCTATAGGCATGCTGTTGTATCTTATTGTGTTTTGAACAGCATTTCTCCAGATGGTAGAATGGTGCTTGCCAAGGATTAAAAGTGAGGGATATGAAGAGATATTGGTCAAAGGGCAAAACTTTCAGTTATAAGATGAATAAGTTCTGGAAATCTAATGTACAGTGTGGTGGCTGTAGTTAATAATACTATTTTATATAAGTCAGATTTGCTCAGAGAGTAGATCTGAGGAGTTCTCACCATATACACCCTATTTAAGATGATCTATGTATTAATTAGCTTGATTAAAGTACACATATATATATCAAACCATTAAATTATATACTTTAAATAGTATTATTTATAATTATGCATTAATAACTAGCATTATTTATACATTTATAAATAAAATTCTGTGTAATTATACCTCCATAAAGCTGGAAAAGTAAACTGCATTTTTCTAATGACTAAAAAGGTCAAATGATTTGCATATGATTGTTTGCTGTTTGTGTCTCTTCTTTGCTAAATATCCTTGAGCTCAGGCATACAGGACCTTCCTATATGACTAAAAACTAAAACTGGGAATGGACAAGAGAGAAATCTGAATTTACCCACTGCTTGCTCAGCAACCACAAAAATCAAACAACAGTAATCTGCTACTGGAGGAGAAGTAAAAGCATGGAGAGAAACCTCTGTGGTACAAATGAGCAAAGATAGCTGAAAGTTTGAAGGTGAAGTAGCAGTAATTCTAAAAAATAGCTTCTGGCCCCTCAGCCTTACCCGAGTATAAAGCTATAAAAGCTCATTGCTAATGGAAATTTAACACTATGGTGTACTGAGGGTAAGTCATGGAAGCAATAAAACCTAAGCCCAACTCATTATCTATTGGTCAACATACAATGTCAGTATTTAATGAAAAATGACAAGACATGCAAGAAGGCAATACAACCTACTCTCTCAATTAAAAAAAAACTAAAACAAAAACACAATTCATGGCCAGATTCATAAATGACTCTAATATTGAAATCATCAAACAGCAATTTAAACATAAAACTGTAATTCATAGTTAAATGATCTAATAGAAAAGATAAACTTCATGCATGATCAGGTGAGAAAATTTAGCAAAAAGAAGACATTTATAAGAAAAAGTATAATGAATATGTTGGACTTTTTAAAAGTATGTAGTGTGAGAGAGGAATAATTCCTTCAGTGATCCCCTCAGTAGATTCAAAACAGCAGGGGAAAGAGAATTAGTGAACTTGAAGACTGTTCAATGGAATTATGACAATTGAAGCACAAAGAGAAAAAGAACATGAAAAATAAAACAGGGCAAAGCATTCAAGAGCTGTGTTGTTGTTTAGTCACTCAATTGTGTCTGACTCTTTGTGACCCCATGGACTGTAGTACACCAAGCTTTCCTGTCCTTCACTATCTCCCAGAGTTTGCTCAAACTCATGTCCACTGAGTCCATGATGCTCTCTAACCATCTCACTCCTTGTCATCCCCTCCTCCTCATGCCCTCAATCTTTCCCAGCATCAGGGTCTTTTCCAATGAGTCAGTTCTTGTGACCAATGTATTGGAGCTCCAGCTTCAGTATCAGTCCTTCCACTGAATATTCAGAGTTGATTTCCTTTAGGATTGACTAGTTTGCTCTCCTTGCAGTCCAAGGGACTCTCAAGAGTCTTCTCCATCACCACAATTCAAAAGCATCAATTCTTTGGTGCTCAGTCTTCTTTATGGTCCAGCTCTAACATCCATACATGACTACTGGAAAAACCATAGCTTTGACTATGCACACCTTTGTGGGCAAAGTGATGTCTCTGCTTTTTAACATGCTGTCTAGGTTTGTCAGAGCTTTCCTTCCAAAGAGCAAGCATCTTTTAATTCATTCCACAGTCACCACTCTCAGTGATTTTGGAGCCCAAGAAAATAAAATTTGTCACTGTTTCCACTTCTTCCCCTTCTGTTGGCCATAAAGTGAGGGGACTGGATGCTATGATCTTAGTTTTTCGAATGTCAATCTTTAAGCCAGCTTTTTAATTCTCCTCTTTCACCCTCATCAAGAGTCCCCTTAGTTTCTCTTCATGTTCTGCCATTAGAATGGTACCATCTGCATATCTGAGGTTGTTGATATTTCTCTCAGCAATCTTGATTTCAGCTTGTGAGTCAACCAGCTTGGTATTTCATATGATGTATTCTGCATATAAGTTAAATAAGCAGCATGACAATATATAGCTCTGACATACTCCTTTCCCAATTTCGAACCAGTAGGTTTTTTCATGTCTGGTTCTAACTGTTGCTCCTTGAACCACATCCAGGTTTCTCAGGAGACAAATAAGGAAGTCTTGAATTCCTATCTCTTGAAGAATTTCCCACAGTTTGACTGTGTGTTCCACACACAGTCAAAATGAGCACACTCAGTGAGACAGAAGTAGACTTCTTTCTGAAATTCCCTTGCTTTCTCTATGATCCAACAAATGTTGGCATTTTGAACTTTGGTTCCTCTGCCTTTTCAAAACCCAGCTTGTATATCTGAAAGTTCTCAGTTCATGTAACACTGAAGCCCAGCTTGAAGAATTTTGAGCATTACCTTGCTAGCATGTGAAATGAGCCCAATTGTGTGGTAGTTTGAACTTTCTCAGGCATTGTCCTTCTTTAGGAGCTGTGGGGCAATATAAAATCAAATACATACATACACACACACACACACACACACACACACACACATATGTAAATGGACTTCCAGAGAGTGAAGAGAGAATGGAACACAGAAAACATTTAGAGAGAGAATGATTAAGATTCTTTAAAAATATACACCAAGTGATATACACCAAATCAAAGATCTAAGAAACTCAGAGAACACAAATCAAGATAAATTCCAAAAGAAAGAACAAAAATGCCCTCTGTATATCATTGTGAAACTGCAGGAAAAAAATGAAAAAGAGAAAATGTTGAAGGCCATAAGAAAAAAGAGAAATTTACTAAAGCAGCATTCTTGTCAATAACTATGGAAGCCAGAAGGCAGTAGAATGGCATCTTTAAAATACTGGGGAAAAACACTATTAACTCACAATTCTATATCCAGCTAAGATAACTTAGCAAAATTAGAGAGAAACAAAGGATTTTAGGGGGGAAAAACGAGATAATTCACTGTTTATCAACTGGAGCTACAAGAAATACTAAAGCCTTACTGGAGAAATACTAAAGCCTTACAGGCAGAAGGAGTATAGTATCAGACTGAAATTTCAGTCTACATAAAGAAATGAAGATCTCTGGAAACAGAAAAATAAATAAATAAATAAAATATCATTTCCTTATTTTTAATCACTCTAAAATATACCTGACTGAGTGGGAACTTGACATAATAAAGAAACTATTAATAATTATTAGCACAGAAGAAGGGAGGGAGGAATTGTAAGGGTACTAATGTATTTCTTACTTTATACATGAAGCAGAATAAAATAATTTGAGTGTGGTTAATTAAAGATATATATT
This sequence comes from Oreotragus oreotragus, assembly GCA_006410675.1. NCBI lineage: Eukaryota > Metazoa > Chordata > Mammalia > Artiodactyla > Bovidae > Oreotragus > Oreotragus oreotragus. The sequence continues at coordinate 245,269 of SJYX01023815.1, read as the reverse complement.
GAAACCACAGAGAAACCACTAGAAAATTTAACAATAGTGGAGTTATAAAAGTATCCCGTCTGGACTTCCCTTGTGGGCCAGTGGTTAAGAATTCTCCTGCCAATGCAGAGGACATGGCTTTGATACCTGGTCTGGGAAGATTCTACATGCCATGGGGCAATCAACCCCGTTCTCCACAACTACTGCAGCCTGCACACTCTGGAACCTGTGCACCAAAACTTCTCAGCCCGTGTGCCACACCTACTGAAGGCCGTGCACCCCAGGGCCTGTGCCCTTCAGCCAGAAAAGCCACCAAATGAGAAAGCTGCACACTGCAACTAGAGAGTATCCCCACTTGTGGCAACTGGAGAAAGCCTGCGAACAGCAATGAAGGCTCGGCACAGCCATGCACGTCTGCTCTCGCTTCAGTTGTGTCCAACTCTGCGACCCTATGGACTGTAGCCTGCCAGGCTCCCCTGTCCATGGGGATTCCCCAGGCAAGAATACAGGAGTGGGCTACTATGCCCTCCTTCAGGGATCTTCCCAACTCAGGGGTTGAACCTGTGTTTCCTGTAGCTCCTCCTTTGCAGGTGGATTCTTTACCACCAAACCACTGGGGAAGCCCTAGCACAGCCATAAATAAGTAAATAGTTTTTAAAAAATTACTCAATCTGTAAGCATCCATAATGAGGTAAAAAGGATAAAATAGCAGATGAAACAGAAAGAGTATAACTTGGAAAATGAGACACAAATCCAACAATATCTGTAACTGCATTAAATGTAATTTATCTTAATTCCCCTATTTAAGTGGCAAAAAATTTATCAGATTAGGTAAAAAGCAAGATGTTGTCTTCAAGAAATCTGCTTTAAGTATAAAGATTATGCTGCTGCTGCTGCTAAGTCGCTTCAGTCATGTCTGACTCTGTGCGACCCCATAGACGGCAGCCCACCAGGCTCCTCTGTCCATGGGATTTTCCAGGCAAGAGTACTGTAATGGGGTGCCATTGCCTTTTCCAATAAGGATTATAGAGAGATTAAAAACAAATGGATAGGAAAAAAATTCAATATGCCTATACTAATTCTAAGAAAAGTAGAGTGGAGAAGGAAATGGCAACCCACTCCAGTGCTCTTGCCTGGAGAATCCCAGGAATGGGGGAGCCTGGTGGGCTGCCATATATGGGGTCGCACAGAGTCAGACATGACTGAAGTGACTTAGCAGCAGCAGAAGAATGGTTATATTAATGAACTTTAAATAAAAAAATATTGTGAGTGATAAAGGAAGACATTACAAAGTGGTGACGGAAGACATTACAAAATTCTTGGAGATTTTACCAAGAAGACATAGCAATTCTGAATATCTATGTACATAACAATAGAGTTTCAAATAGAGAATGCAGAAGCAAAAACTAGACATATATATACATGGTAAATTGACTTTTTACAATGGTACTGAGGTGATTTGATGGAGAGAAGAATATTCTCCAAGATGATAGTCTTTCAAGAGAAATACTAGAACAATTGGATATCTATATGGAAAAAACAAAATAAACAAAAAACTTAACACTTTTCTCATACCACACAATCAAAATCAGTCATTTATCTAAATGTAAGAGGTAAAACTAAAACTAGAAAGAAATATGAGTAAAAATATTTGTAACTTCAAATTATGTAAAGTTTTATTAGATACGATACAAAAAAAAACATAAAATAAAGAATGAAAGAGGGTAAATATTAAGGAGGGATAAGAAAGCCTTCCTCAGCGATAAATGCAAAGAAATAGGGGAAAACAACAGAACGGGAAAGACTAGAGATCTCTTCAAGAAAATTAGAGATGCCAAGGGAACATTTCATGCAAAGATGGGCTCGATAAAGGAGAGAAATGGTATGGACCTGACAGAAGCAGAAGATATTAAGAAGAGGTGGCAGGAATACACAGAAAAACTGTACAAAAAAGATTTTCATGACCAAGATAATCACAATGGTGTGATCACTCACTTAGAGCCAGACATCCTGGAATGTGAAGTCAAGTGGGCCTTAGAAAGCATCACTACAAACAAAGCTAGTGGAGGTGATGGAATTGCAAGTGAGCTATTTCAAATCCTGAAAGATGATGGTGTGAAAGTGCTGTACTCAATATGCCAGCAAATTTGGAAAACTCAGCACTGGCCACAGGACTGGAAAAGGTCAGTTTTCATTCCAATCCCAAAGAAAGGCAATGCCAAAGAAAGCTCAAACTACCACACAATTGCATTCATCTCACACGCAAGTAAAGTTACGCTCAAAATTCTCCAAGCCAGGCTTCAGCAAGACGTGAACCGTGAACTTTCAGATGTTCAAGCTGGTTTTAGAAAAGGCAGAGGAACCAGAGATCAAATTGCTAACATCCGCTGGATCATCGAAGATGCAAGAGAGTTCCAGAAAAACATCTATTTCTGCCTTATTGGTTATGCCAAAGCTTTTGACTGTGTGGATCACAATAAACTGTGGAACATTCTGAAAGAGATGGGAATACCAGACCACCTGACCTGCCTCTTGAGAAACCTATATGCAGGTCAGGAAGCAACAGTTAGAACTGGATATGGAACAACAGACTGGTTCCAAATAGGAAAAGGAGTCCGTCAAGGCTGTATATTGTCTCCCTGCTTATTTAACTTATATGCAGAGTACATCACGAGAAACACTGAGCTGGAAGAAGCACAAGCTGAAATCAAGATTGCTGGGAGAAATATCAATAACCTCAGATATGCAGATGACACCACCTTTATGGCAGAAAGTGAAGAGGAACTAAAAAGCCACTTGATGAAAGTGAAAGAAGAAAGTGAAAAAGTTGGCTTAAAGCTCAACATTCAGATTATGGCATCTGGTCCCATCACTTCATGGGAAATAGATGGGGAAACAGTAGAAACAGTGTCACACTTTATTTTGGAGGGCTCCAAAATCACTACAGATGGTGACTGCAGCCATGAAATTAAGAGACGCTTACTCCTTGGAAGAAAAGTTATGACCAACCTAGATAGCATATTCAAAAGCAGAGACATTACTTTGCCAACTAAGGTCCATCTAGTCAAGGCTATGTTTTTTCCAGTGGTCATGTATGGATGTGAGAGTTGGACTGTGAAGAAAGCTGTGCACTGAAGAATTGATGCTTTTGAACTGTGGTGTTGGAGAAGACTCTTGAGAGTTCCTTGGACTTCAAGGAGATTTAACCAGTCCATTCAAAAGGAGATCAGTCCTGGGTGTTCTTTGGAAGGAATGATGCTAAGGCTGAAACTCCAGTACTTTGGCCACCTCATGTGAAGAGTTGACTCATTGGAAAAGACCCTGATGCTGGGAGGGATTGGGGGCAGGAGGAGAAGGGGACTACAGAGGATGAAATGGCTGGATGGCATCACCAACTTGACGGACATGAGTTTGAGTGAACTCCGGGAGTTGGTGATGGACAGGGAGGCTTGGTGTGCTGCAATTCATGGTGTCGCAAAGAGTCAGACACAACTGAGCGACTGAACTGAACTGAACTGAAATTTGGTTAAATCAAGATTTCAATATATTGCTCTTACAAAAAGACATAGTTAAGAATGTGGCGGCGGGGAGAAGACAAATTCCTGGTGAGCCTGTGCTTCAATAGTTCAGCCCAAAATCTACACCAGAGTTTTTCACAACTAAGAATATTGACCATACAAAAAGCATGTGTGTGTGTGTATAATAAAATGTGGTTACATGTGGTACAAACTGGAAAATCATAACTATCAGCTGTATGCATAAACATTTTTTTTCTTATGTTCAGCTTTAATTAAACCAAAATTTTAGGGACTTTAAATTCACTTGACTTTCATTCACTGGAAGAAAATATTTACAGAACATATATTTTTATCCTAAATATATATATAAAAAAAAACTCTTACTAGTGAATAATAAGGAAAGCAAAAATATTGTAAAAGGATTCAAGATGCTTTGAAAAGATGTTTTACTAACAGAGGATATGCAAATGGCAAGTAAGTACATGAAAAGGCAATAACCTCACTTGTCATTGAAGAAATGCAATTTAAAATCACCAGATACTACTGCACACTCATTAGAATGGCTAAAATTAAAAGGCGTGAAATTACTGAATGTTGCCAAAGATGTGGAAACACTGTAACCATCATGGGTTGGCAGTAGGGAGGCAGAAAGGTATACCTCTGTTGGGAAAAAAAAAATGCTATTTCTTATTATGCTAAACATATATATACTATCTAAACCTACCACTCATCTTCTATGTATTTTTGCAAGAGAAAAAAAAAAACATATGCATACACAAAATTCCTATAACCATATATATTGTTATAGCACTTTTTTTCATAACAGCCCCAAAAGGAAACAACCAAACGTCTATTAACTGGTGAATAAATGAGCAAATTGTGTTTGATTAACACCATGGAACACTACTAAGTAATGAAAAAGGATAAGCTGCTGATAAATGCAATAATATGGGTAAATTTCAAAAGCGTTATGCTGAGCAAAAGAAGCTAGACATAAAGATTGCACACTATGTAATTTTATTTATATGATATTTTATATAATCAAACCTATAGGTAGAGAAAGCTGATGAGTGGTTGCCAGGGATTGGAGAAGGCTGACTGAAAAAGGCAGGAAAAATTTTGGGGACTGAATAAAAATGTTCTGTATCTTGATTGTATAGTGATTACCCAGCTGTATACATAATAGTGTTACAATGAATTGTATACTTAAAAATGATGACTTTCATCAAATGTGAATTACACCTCAATAAAAATCAACAGGAAAATATATGTAAATGTAAAAGCAAGTGAGTTTCAGTAACAATTTAAATAGCAACATAACAGCTGTGATCAATATTTTTCAGTGCAGCCTCGAAATGACTATATGAAACAATTATTTAGTTCAACTTTCTAGTTCCCCAAATACGCCATAGTACTTGATAGATGTTAGACATCTGTTGAATTTATCCTGAATATTCACTGGAAGGACTGATGCTGAAGCTGAAGCTTCAATACTTGGACCACCTGATGTGAAGAACTGACTCATTGGAAAAGACCCTGATGCTGGGTAAGACTGAAGGCAGGAGGAGAAGGGGATGACAGAGGATGAGATGGTTGGATGGCATCACCAACTTGATGGACATGAGTTTGAGCAAGCTCTGGGAGTTGGTGGTGGACAGGGAAGCCTGCGTGCTGTAGTCCATGGGGTCGCAAAGAGTTGGACACGACTGAACGATTGAACTGAACTGAACTGAGACATCAGTTGAATGAATAAATGAATGAATGAATGATCACTAAATAAAAAGAGAAACCAAGAAGATGAAAACACACAGAATTCGTGCTACATAATAGTACCCACCCTGAGACATCCACATTAATAGAGGTGATGATGACTTAGGTTATTGCATGTAAATCACTACAGAAGTATGTGGATGAGCAGTCAGGCTCCATGCAGTTCTGAATGGATGCCTTTCTTGTTGTCATAGAAAGAATCAGCTTTGAGATTCACTAATAGATAAGGCGTACTTTTTATATTGCTATTCTACTTCATTGGAGAAGGCGATGACACCCCACTCCAGTACTCTTGCCTGGAAAATCATTACTTTTTATTATCTTTTTTTTTTTTTTTTACTTTTTTAGAATTTATTTTTTCTGTTATTTGCTTCCTTGTTTATGTCTTTTGTTTGTTTGTTTTAATGTAAGATTTTTTGTTTTGTCTTTTTAAAATACATTTATGGCTATAGTTTTTTTCTGGGCTCTACTTTGGTCATGTTCACCATTTTGAAGTGTAGACTATTTATCGGTGTTCATTTATAACTTGTTCATGATTTGGGGTCTCTTTTCTTTAAATCAAGAATTGAAAAAAATTTCTTTAAGGTGAATCATTGCTTCTCCTCCCTCCTGATCACCCTCCTGCATTCTTGTTCTCTTTTGATATTAATTTCTTACTCAATTTTATTATGGCCAGAGAAAAATGGCTTTAATGATTTATGCTTTTTGTAACTTATATTAAAATTTTTATTTAATACATTGCACAACTCTGTTAAGTATTCCTTGGGTGCTAAAACTTGGGGGATGAGAAAGAGTGTATTAATTCATGACTAAGGCATGTTATTTGTGTTAATCACACTCTCCATATGCTAGCATATTTTGCATATTTTGGTTGATTTGGTATGTATTTGGTCGACTTGATCTGTATTGTAGTTTAAGCAAGCTCCGGGAGTTGGTGATGGACAGGGAAGCCTGGTGTGCTTTAGTCCATGGGGTCGCAAAGAGTCAGACATGACTGAGCAACTGAACTGAACTGATCTGTATTTTTCAGAAAGTTGTGTTAAAGTCTCTATCTGTAATCAAGAATTTGTCCATTTCTCATTTGTTTAAATACCAGTTTGACTCCATCTGTTTTCTGTTTTGCTCTGGTTAATATCCTTACCTAAATTTCTTTATTTTGTAAATATCTACTTTATGCACTTCTTCCAACCCCTTACTTTCTGTTCCATTTTGTGAAGTTCTATCTCTGAGGACACCTACATACTGCAACTTATTTGATAACTAAATTTGGGAACTCTGTCTTCTGATAGATCAGTTGAATCTGCCAAGAAACAAACAAAAGACAGTAACCTGCATCATGTTTATTGGGGGAGTGCAGGTCAAGATAAAAGTGTCATAAGCAGGAAAAGGCAAGGACAAGCTCTAGCAAAACAGATCTGCCCCATATGGAAGCAGAGGGGAAGGAAGAAGAACACGGGAAAAAGAGTCAGACTCAGCCCACAACCTGAAATTTCCAACCTGGTTAACATGAGACTGCAGCCCAAGCTGCCTTTAACAAGGCTCAGTGTTCTGTGTAAGTGGTTTGTATGAGTATCCTTGGGAACTTCCCAGGGCAAGGTCAGCCTTGAGGGGAAGGTGGTGGTGGATTTGGAGAGGGCAAGAGGGGTTAGTCAGCCACTATGTTCCTCATTACAGGAATTCTGAGCAAGTCCCCTAGCATTGTTATTTAAATGATTAGACTAATTCCTCTCATCTTATTTTATGTTTTCCAATTTTTGTTTGTATTTCTTTCTTGCATTCTACTGGATTAACTCTTCCTTGTTCAGTTTCATCACAAAGGTGATTTAGAAGATAGGCATTTATGTTATTCACCTGGACATATTGTTTGATGCATGTAATTTTAAAAAACTATGATTGGAGCATAATTGATTTACAATGTTGTCCATTTCAGGTATTGTTAATTTCAGGTATACAGCAAAGTGAATCAGTTATACATGTACATATATTTACTCTTTTCAGAGTCTTCTCCCATATAGGTCATTACTCACCAGTGTACTTATTAGTTATCTATTTTATATTTCAGTTCAGTTCAATTCAGTCGCTCAGTTGTGTCCTACTCTTTGCGACTCCATGGACTGCAGCACGCCAGGCTTCCCTATCCATCACCAACTCCCAGAGCTTATTCAAACTCATGTCCATTGACTCGGTGATGCTATCCAACCATCTCAGCCTCTGTCATCACCTTCTCCTCCTGCCTTCAATCTTTCCCAGTATCAGGGTCTTTTCTAGGGAGTCAGTCCTTTGCATCAGGTGGCCAAAGTATTGGAGTTTCAGCTTCAACATGAGTCCTTCCAATTAATATTCAAGACTGTTATCCTTTAGAATGGACTGGTTGGATCTCCTTGCAGTCCAAGGACTCTCAAGAGTCTTCTCCAACACCACAGTTCAAAAGCATCAATTCTTTGGTGCTCAGCTTTCTTTATCGTCCAACTCTCACATCCATACATGACTACTGGAAAAACCATATTTGACTAGACGGACCTTTGTTGGCAAAATAATGTCTCTGGTTTTTATATGCTGTCTAGGTTGGTCATAACTCTTCTTCCAAGAAACAAGTGTCTTTCAATTTCATGGCTGCAGTCACCATCTGCAGTGATTTTGGAGCCCCCCCCACCCCAAAATAAAATCTGTCACTGGTTTAGTACTGTGTATATGTCAATTCCCAGCTACAAAATTATCCCTCCCTGCTCTTACCCCCAGGCTTCCCAGATAGCAGGAAGTGGTAAAAATAAACAAAAAAATCCTGCCTGCCAATGCAGGAGACATGAGATGTGGGTTCGATCCCTGGGTCAGGAAGATCCGCTGGAGGAGAGCATGGCAACCCACTCCAGTTATCTTGCCTTGAGAATTCCCATGAACAGAGGAGCCTGGTGGGCTACAGTCCATAGGATCACAAAGAGTCGGACATGACTGAAGTGACTTAGCACACACATGCACTCTTAACCCCAGGAAACCACGTTTGTTTTGTAAATCTATGACTCTACTTCTGTTTGTAAATAGGCTCATTTGCACCCTTTAAAAAATATTCTTCATATATTTAATATCATATGACATTTATCTTTCTTTGTCTGACTTACTTTAAAAAAAAAAAAAAGATTATCACAATAATGCATGAACCTGGCTGAAGAATCAAATGATTCAGAAGCCCTTACTCTTGTAAGCAAGAAATTCAACTCCTATACTTCCAAATCCTAGCCTGCCTTTCCAGAAGGAAACACTTTAATCTCTTTACATCTTCTTATTGCTACTTCTAGAAATCTAATTCACCATTTTGACTTGTTAGCTATAGATATTGTCTAATAAATTTTTGCCATGTTTTAATGATGCTTTTGTTCAATTACATGACATCTAGTAATATCTCTATCCTTCTTCAAAAAATATTTTTCACTTTTATTAATTTCTCTATTGTTCATCTCTGAGTTTGTAGCAAATGTGTATATAATGATATGTTATACACTATTCTAAGTGTTTTAGATAGATTCATTCATTTAACCTAGTTCTGTAATACCCTCATTTTACAGATGGGGCAACTGAAGTACAGAAAGATTATGTAATGTGTCCAAGATCACACAACTAATAAATGACAGAGATGGGATTCAAACCTGGAGACCCCATGCTCTTAGCCACTACTCTGTCTTCTCCGTCCCTATTTCTTATTTAATCAATGATAGGTTCAATCTCTGAATTAAATCTTTTGAATTTTAACTTTTAAAATGAGGATATTTCCACCTCCCAGCCTCTTTCAAATGAACTTTTACTTTTATTTGGCCAAGATTTATAATATTTGCAGTATAATAAAAGTTGGATCTTCTGTGTTTCATTTATGGAGCGAGTCTGCAAGTCAAAGGCTAATAAATGATATTGATTTTATATGATTATATAAATATTTCTGACAAAAGAACAAAGTAACAAGATATATTTCTTTCACCAGGAGACCAACCTCTTGACCACCAAGCCACTTGAAGAAGAATGTACTCAAGTCAAAATTAAGTTCATTCTTAAAAAACTAACATCACCAATTGTCTTTAGTAAGCCCATAGTTCTTCCAAGGTCTCAGTCATTCTGTCCCCCACCCCAACCCTGACACCCACCCCATTGCTTGCTCCATAGTGTCTGATGCTTTGCAACCCCAGGGACTATAGCCCGCCACGCTCCTCTGTCCATGGGATTTCCCAGGCAAGAATATCAGAGTGGGTTGCCATTTCCTCCTCCAGGGGACCTTCCCCACCCAGGGATAGAACTCACTTCTCTTGAGTCTCCTGCATCAGAAGGTGGGTTTTTACCACCTGGGAAGTTCTAATCATTCTACATAATCCTCCAATTGTCCTTTTATTCTGGAGTCACCTTCCCACCCTGGTTTGGACTTACTGGTCTCTGTGCTTGGTGCTTGGAAGGACTCTGAAATAGGACATCATTATTTTTCAGTTTTGATACACTGTTTTCTGGATCTCATATTTTTCTCTTTTTTGGTTCTTGGTTTACTCTGTTTTCCTAGAGTCAACAAATAATTCCCAAGGAAAAAGTGTGTTTGAGGTAAGTTTCCAGGTCTGTGCAGTCTGAAAATATCTTTATTCTTCCCTTTCACTTACCTTATAGCTTGCTTGGCTATACACTTCCAATTTGAAAGTCAATTCCCAAGTCACCCTAAGAACTTGGAAGGTTTTGCTCCATTTGTCTTTCTAGTGTCCGGTAGAGAGAGTTAGATACCTGATGCCTGGTTAATGCTTTTGTAGAGGATGTCTTATTTCTATGAATATACTGATATAGAAAATGATACTTTCGTTTATTGTGGAGTACTTCAAACTGAAGATTCTGTTCTGGGAAATCTATTATATTTTCAATATAATTTTGTCCTCTGTTTTCTCAGTTCTCTGTTTATGGAATTCTTATTGGTCTAAAGGCATGACTTCAGGTTGAATCCTCTCTGCCTACTGTTTCTTTTCTTTACTTCTTTCTTTCCTTTCCTTTTCGAAATTAATTTAGAGTAAAACTGATGTTAGTGCACATTTCCAAAAACTTTGACACATACATAGATTCATACAATAAATCCCACAACTTGTAATAGAAGAATTCCATCACACAAAACCCTCCCTTGTTTTTATCTCTTTATAGTCACATCCACCGGGGAAGGCAATGGCACCCCACCCCAGTACTCTTGCCTGGAAAATCCAATGGACGAAGTAGCTTGGTGGGCTGCAGTCCATGGGGTCGCTAACAGTCGGACAGACTGAGCGACTTCACTTTCACTTTTCTCTTTCATGCATTGGAGAAGGAAATGGCAACCCACTCCAGTGTTCTTGCCTGGAGGATCCCAGGGATGGGGGAGCCTGGTGGGCTGCCGTCTATGGGGTCACATAGAGTCGAACATGACTGAAGTGATTTAGCAGCAGCAGCAGCAGTCACATCCACTCCTCACTTCCTAATCCCTGACTACTGCGGATTTCTTCTCCATCACTATTGTTTCAACTTCTCAAGAATACCATTTAAAAAGAATCATATAATATGTAACCTTTGAAATTGATTTTTTTACTCAGCATAATGCCTTTGAAAGCCATACAAATTTTTACATGTATTAATAGTTTATTCTTGTTTATTGCTGAAGAGTATTTCACTGCATGGAGGTACTTCTATTTGTTTATCCACTTACACACTGGATAGCATTTGACTTGTTTCCAGCTTTTAGCAATTATGAACAAAAGTTGCTATCAGTTCAGTTCAGTTCAGTCGCTCAGTCGTGTCCGACTCTTTGCGACCCCAAAATCGCAGCACGCCAGGCCTCCCTATCCATCACCAACTCCCGGAGTTCACTCAGACTTGCGTCCATCAAGTCCGTGATGCCATCCAGCCATCTCATCCTCGGTCGTCCCCTTCTCCTCCTGCCCCCAATCCCTCCCAGCATCAGAGTCTTTTCCAATGAGTCAACTCTTCGCATGAGGTGGCCAAAGTACTGGAGTTTCAGCTTTAGCATCATTCCTTCCAAAGAAATCCCAGGGCTGATCTCCTTCAGAATGGACTGGTTGGATCTCCTTGCAGTCCAACGGACTCTCAAGAGTCTTCTTCAACATCACAGTTCAAAAGCATCAATTCTTCAGCGCTCAGCCTTCTTCACAGTCCAACTCTCACATCCATACATGACCACTGGAAAA
>SJYX01023815.1:205469-232799 GCA_006410675.1 Oreotragus oreotragus | reverse complement strand
CTTTCATCAAGAGGCTTTTTAGTTCCTCTTCACTTTCTGCCATAAGGGTGGTGTCATCTGCATATCTGAGGTTATTGATATTTCTCCCGGCAATCTTGATTCCAGCTTGTGTTTCTTCCAGTCCAGCGTTTCTCATGATGTACTGTGCATATAAGTTAAATAAGCAGGGTGACAATATACAGCCTTGATGTACTCCTTTTCCTATTTGGAACCAGTCTGTTGTTCCATGTCCAGTTCTAACTGTTGCTTCCTGGCCTACAGGTATATCAGATGACAACATTTTCATTGTTCCCTCACAATAATGTTAGTTGATTGGATATAGATTTCTAGGTTCAAAATTACTTTCCTACAGTCTATGGACCTTGCTCCACTGAAAATTTATCTGCAAATTTTCTGATTATTTGGGTTCTCCTGGGCAATAGTATAAAGAGGATTCTACTGAATGCAGTTCCCTTCTGCCTCAACAACCTAATCCATGCTACCAGCCTCTCCTAACCACAGACCTTCTGGAATCTACGGGACTTGGCTTAGTGGTGTGAGTCTTTGGAAACTAATGGCCCTTGCAGGGAGCATAGGTGGTGAATAAGTGGCCAGAGAACAGTGATGCAGCTCGAGAGCAGGGGAGGAGTGCAATGTGACCTGGGGAGAGTTGTCTAGGGACATTCTTGAAGGTCAAGGAGTAGATGAGGCGTTCCTGATCCTGGTGCTCAACATCCTGAGTTGAGACATCAATGAGCAAGAGATCTCTCCAGGTGCCTTAATAGCAGGTGACAATTGTCTTTACTTTTCAGACTCTTGGGGCCAGGAACTACCACATTTTTTTCATCATCCATACAACCCCTGCTGTTCAGAAAAAACAAAACAAAACAGCAGCTACACCTAACTGAACTATATAAATCCAGAAAGAATAATATTCTAATTAAAAGAGCCCAGAGACCTTAATGAGAAGGATCAGGAAGAACTCTTAGTATGCAAACTTAGTTAAAAAAAAAAAAAATACTGCTGGAGGAGGCTGTGAATATCTGGATAAAAAAGAAGCATAAGATGTAAGAAAATTTATTTTCATAATAAAATACTTGGGGAGAGGGCTTAAAATAAAGTGAAAAAATGGTAAATAAATCAAATGAAAGATTTATCACTGTTAAGATTAAATTAATGCTGTCACAAGTCAAGAGCAAGAGATTCTTGAAAGAACAAAAAAATATGCAAAAAGATTATGAACTTGATAGAATAGGTAAGAGGATTAAGGGATAAATCCTAGAGATCTAACATGTGAGTGACAGAAATTATGGAAAAAGAAGCAGCTGATATATGAGATATTATTAAACTTTAACAAATGTATACATTCCATGAATTGAGAAAAGTCTGCAGATTTAAAGTGTTTAAACAAACTGAAATAAATTAATAAAGAAACACATATACACACAAACACATGTCTAGACTCACTTGGTGAAATTCTTGAATTTCATAGAAAAATTAAAATTATACTTGCTTCCAAGTAAACAGCACAATTAATCACATCAGACTTTTCATCTGCCCTACTAAATGCTGGAAGACAATAGAATTGTTTCTATAGATGAATAAAGAAAGACCTACAATGAGAAATTTCTATGCCTGGTGACATAGCACAAATCTAGTAGTGTGAAAGAAATGTGCTAAAAAAAAAATTAGAAAGTACATCACCCAAATATCCAGTCTGAGCAGAATACTTGTAAAATGACTTTAATGAAAAAAAAGTAAAGATGAGGGAAGATGAATATAAAAGAAAATGCAGTGAACAATGAACCTGGCTAATATATAAATATCAAATATTCAACATAAATGCATGCATATACATAGAAAGTATAATTATTTTTATAAAGACACAGAATAAAAGGAACACAGTAGCTAAACCATCTTAATAAAATCTACAAGTGAGAGTGATAGGGAGAGAAGAGGGAGGAAAAAATATCAAAGTTCACATACTAAGTAAAAAGAAGGCTTGGGAATAGTTGGGGTAAGTGAAATTATTTTATGCCTCTCATTGAGAAATTCTGAGATGGGGTAATTAAGGCTTCATGAGGGAAGAATATAGGAAATAAATGGTAACTAACTTTTGAATAATGATGAAGTAATATACATTTGAATCAAAGAGCAGGGGGAAAGAAGTTAGCAATAAGTGTAAAAGAAAAGTGCAATAGATCTTTATAGCTGAGACAAAAGTGGAATGAATAGCAACATGATCAAACTGAAAAAATAAAGAAAAGGAAAAAGGACACCGCAGTGTACAACAGGCATAAACATAAACTTAGATAGAGGAAATGAAACTAAATTTATTCATGACTCCTCTAAATGTAAACAGCTGCACTCCAGCAGTTGCTGGAGTAGCTGGAATGGTCTGGAACTCTCAAGATTAACAAACAAAATCTGACAGTCTGCCTGTTAAATCATACTTAAAATAATAAAAACTGAATGAAAGGATAGTGCTTGAACTCAATATGTTTAAAATGTTATTTTCCCTCAAATTGATCTTGTGGATTTTAACAAGGTGATTTGAAATTGTATGGTAAAACAGAACGCTGAGTATAGCCAAGGCACTCTTGAAAAGGAAGAACATGATGAGAAGACTCAATGTATTTATCCATCTGTTGCCAGCATCACATTAGTTTTATAACGAGTCTTTGATATCCAGATGAACACAATAGAATGGAAAAATCCACAAGCAGAGATATTACTATAGAACAATGGGGGAAGACATCTATATTTAAGTAAATGATTCTAGAAAAATATAGTATTTTTAAGGAAATGAAAATTGGAATTAGATCCCTACCTCACACCATTCATGAAACTCAACTTTGGATGTATTATGAAGCTAAATATGAAGAGCAAAACTTATACAATTTTTTAGAAATTTTATTAATAATATGGGAGCATATGTTTAAGACCTTTGGTATTGGAAAATGCTTCTTAAACAGGCACAAAATGTACTAAAGACAAAGAAAAGAGATTGGCATACCATATCAGAATTAGAAAATTGAATATACCATATACAACTTAGAAGTCACAAAGTGGGAGATTGTATTTGTAACACAAAAAACTAACAAATTGTTTCTACACAGAATATATGAAGACTTTTTTTCGTAGGTAGATAGATAGATGACAACCGAACAGAAAATAAACAGAACAATTGAACAGAAATTTTGTAGAAAAATTAACCTCCTCTGCTCCTTCCATGAGTCCCTATTAATGCTTTACCAGGAGGTTTGCTTTCCTTAGAAGGTATTTCTCATATTCAGCTGATGGATGCTCAGCTTATAGGTGTGTAGAGTGGGGGATAAATGTTCAAGAGGAAATTTCTTGATGGCTGCTCTAAATGGCATCTTCTAATTCAGTTCCCATAATACATTCTCTACAACTGGCCTCTCCTGAGAAATGGGTCATAATTCTCCATTCATCTGGTGAGTTCAGTTCAGTTCAGTTGCACAGTCATGTCTGACTCTTTGCAACCCTATGGACTGCAGCACACACGGCTTCCCCATCCATCACCAACTCATGAAGCTTGCTCAAACTCGTGTCCATTGAGTCGGTGATGACATCCTCTGCTGTCCCCTTCTCCTCCTGTCTTCAATCTTTCCCAGCATCTGGGTCTTTTCCAAGGAGTCAGTTCTTCGCATCAGATGGCTGAAGTGTTGGAGTTTCAGCTTCAGTACCAGTCCTTCCAGTGAATATTCAGAACTGATTTCCTTTAGGATTGATTGATTTGCTCTCCTTGCAGTCCAAGGGACTCTCAAGAGTCTTCTCAACAATCAGTTCAAAAGCATAATTTCTTCGGCACTCAGCTTTCCTCACAGTCCAACTCTCACATCCATACACGACTACTAGAAAAACCATAGCTTTGATTAGATGGACTTTTGTTGGCAAAGTAATGTCTCTGATTTTTAATATGCTGTCTAGGTTGGTCATAGCTTTTCTTCCAAGGAGCAAGCGTGTTTTAATTTCATGGCTGCAGTCACCATCTGCAGTGATTTTGGAGCCCAAGAAAATAAAGTCTCACTGTTTCCATTGTTTCCCCATCTATTCGCCGTGAAGTGATGGGAATGGATGACATGATCTTAGTTTTCTGAATGTTGAGCTTTAAGCCAACTTTTTCATTCTCCTCTTTCACTTTCATCAAGAGGCTCTTTAGTTCTTCTTTGCTTTCTGCCATAAGGGTGGTGTCATTTGCATATCTGAGGTTATTGATATTTATCCCAGTAATCTTGATTCCAGCTTGTCTTTCATCCAGCCCAGTATATCATTTCACATGATATACTCTACATATAAGTCAAATAAGCAGGGTGACAATACACAGCCTTGATGTACTCCTTTCCCCTATCTGGAACCAGTCTGTTGTTCCATGTCCAGTTCTAACTGTTGCTTCTTGACCTGCATATAGATTTCTCAGGAGGCAGGTAAAGTGGTTGGCATTCCCACCTCTTTAAGAATTTTAGTTTGTTGTGAGCCACATAGCCAAAGGCCTTGGTGCAATCAATAAAGCAGCAGTAGATGTTTTTCTGGAACTCTCTCTCTCTCTTTTTTTTTTTAATGCAAGATTTAGGTACAAAACTTAGGTGCAAAACTTTTGATGCAAAACTTTGAGGGAAAGTATCAGAATGTTGACTTCAGCTCTAGATCCAAGCTATTTACCCCAATAATTTAGCTGTTATCTAGTTATCACATTGAAACTTTCATCCGATTCTCAATTGACTCAAAACTTACAAGCAAGAAGGGTATGATGCAGTTCTCCCTGCATACTCCAAGAGTTCCCTAAAACATGCTATGCCCAGTGAACCTGGGTGCCCGTGATGCCTGAAATGCACATCCACGCAGTAGTCGCCTTCCATTATCACCAGAACTGTATAGAAACAGATCCCTTCAGCAAATCTTTCTTTGGAAGTAAGTGAAGAGAGGAGAAATGTCCATGAAAGGTGGTAGGAAAGAGGGCAGCACAAGAAGGGCCTGGGATGATGGGGAAGACACAGTGGAAAGGGGTGACTACAGTCACAGCCAGGAGAAGAGTCCAGGCGCCTCTCTACCATCTGGAAATCCACAGGAAGGCACTGACCTGACTTCTTGTGGCAAATTGGATACCTTAGAAAAATTTGTTTTTGTTAAAGGAAAGATAACATTAGATCTAAAGTCAAAAAACTTGGAGCATCTAAGGTACATGTAAAAAAAAAACAAAAACATTATATCAAATTAAATGAAAAATAACTGTAATCAAAATTATCCATGTGATGTGTTATGTCAATGGAAAACAGTAAAATAATAAATAAGATAAACATTAAAATTATAAATGAGTGAATGAATTAATGCTATGCACAGAAATACCAAAACAAACAAATAAAAAAAATCAGCACGCCAAAAAGGTAAATGTGGCTTTTAGTGTTATGGAGGAAAACTCAAGAAGCCACTGGAAACGTAAGTGATGGTGGCTGCTGCGGAGGGGTTGATTGTCAGAATGGTGTAGGCCATTACAGTCATTGGATATGAGGGGAGCCAAAGATGTATATCCTGCAATACATATGACAGTCTCCAACCAGGTACTGTCTCACAGTACTAGTAATACTCTTGGTGAAAAGTACAGTTGGGGTGTTTATTTCCTACTTGTCTATATTTTTCAACTTATTTGTACAAATCTATTCCCTTTATTAGCAAACATTAAAATGCACCTATTTTATAATTCAAAAATGCAAAAAAAAAAAGAATCTACAGATGAAGCACAGATAAAAAGAATCACCTATGTTCTTATTGCCAAAAGATAACACTTCCCAGGTGGCACTTGTTGTAAAGACTCTACCTGCCAATGCAGGAGCACAAGAGATACAGTTTCAATCCCTGGGTCAGGAAGATTCCCTGAAGTAGGAAATGGCACCCCGCTCCAGTATTCTTTCTATTCTATTTCATGGGCAGAGGAGCCTGATGCGCTATAGTCCATGGGGTCACAAAATCAGACATGACTGAATGACTGAGCACATTCACTAGTATGTACTCAGTCATTGAGTCACTGAACGTGTGCTCAATGAGTACTCAATAATTGTGCTCAATAATGCTAGCTTGGCTACTATTGTTTTAGAATTTGTGATAGGTGAATTAAGGGCCCAGTTCCTCTCTCCTTCCTATCTCCTCTCTCCTTGCACTCTGCCATGTGACTTTGGAATTCTTTTCAGGGATCAGAATGCATTTCTCCAGCCCTTGTGACCAGCTTTGGCCAAAGCCCAAGATAGGTGGCCGGTCCATTCTGAGTGAGGCCTCAGGAGGCCTGACATACTTTGGCCTCTGCCTCCATCATAGAAACAGGCCTGTTCCTCTGATAGAGGAAGAGAAGCATGTGGAGGAGAGGAAGTTATCCCAGGACTCCTGTTCCAGGGAAAATAAGGCTGAAAGGGGTGCTTTGTAACTGTTTTTCAAAACCTGAAAGGTTGTGGGGATAACCTATAGGAGAGAGTTTATGATAGTCCATCACAAAATCAATAGGAAGGAAACCTCTAGGAAATGGGCTTCCAGTCAGGAAAAAGAGTTCCCAGAGTCAGCTTCTTACCAAGCCTCTTTGTGATTTGTCTAGATTCCTGCTTATTGTCCTCAGGTATGCAGTGAGGGACATCTAGCCTCTGTTCCTCTGGAGCCAGCAGCCTGCAATCTATGCCCGTATCCAAGTATCTGAAGCCACATGGAAAGGAGACTCTTACATATGGTTGAGCAGAAGCTTAGGGGGTGCCTGCCATAGCCTTGACATGGTAGCTTTGCATATTATGATGTCACTTTGTAACAAATAAGAGAAAAATGTCTTTAGGAAGAGCTCTTTTTCCTGATCTGCACATGAGTGACACCTAGACTGGCACTGGGCACAGTAGTAAATGGTTTGGGCCAATGGTGCTATTTGCTCCCATGAGCTGATGCCTCAGTCCAGACACATCAAAAGATGACTGATCTTAGCATGACCAAGTCCTTTATGCATGGTCTGATGTGGTAGCCACTAGCTATAAATGGATGCGTGCCTGCTAAGTCCCTTCAGTCATGTCCAACTCTTTGTGACCCTATGGACCGTAACCCACCAGAGGACTGTAGATCCTCTGTCTATGGGATTCTCCAGGCAAGAATACTGGAGTGGGTTGCCATGCCCTACTCCAGGGGATCTTCTTGACCCAGGGATCAAACCTACCTTTCTTACATCTCCTGCATTGGCAGGCAGGTTCTTTCCACCAGCACCACTTGGATATTAGAATTTAAATNCCTCTGTCTATGGGATTCTCCAGGCAAGAATACTGGAGTGGGTTGCCATGCCCTACTCCAGGGGATCTTCTTGACCCAGGGATCAAACCTACCTTTCTTACATCTCCTGCATTGGCAGGCAGGTTCTTTCCACCAGCACCACTTGGATATTAGAATTTAAATTGGAATTAAAAACTTTGAATACAAGAAAAACTCAGTTCTTCAGTCTCATTGGCCATATTTCAAGTACTCAATAACCACATGGGGTTTGAAGCAACATCATCCTATTATCAAAGGAACAGTGCAAATATATAATTTACCATTTCTATCATGGCAGAAAGTTCTACTGGACAGTGTTGCTGATAAATAGCCAGGCAAGACCCCCTTCCGGCCTGAATGCAAGGAGATGAACTGGAGGGGCCCCTGCTGCTCTGGGTTCTGAAGCAACAAAACCAAGCGAACACCCTTTCCAATGTGGTGCCCCAGGCAGAGACAGATGCCCAGAAAACTCTCCCCGCACCCAAGTGCCTTCACCCACATTATTTTACACAAGCACTCCACTGGGCTCTGCTCTTATTGCACGTCACCTACCTAAATCCAGAGTGAATGTCTTGCTATTTGGGAAAATTACACAAGTGAAAGCCCCAGATGTATGTGCAAGGCTCTTGTGAAGTGAAATCCAGTCTTAGTACATTGCCTTTAATCCAAATGCATTTTGAAAACAGTGGTTTCAATTGTTGCAAACTATAGAACACATGGAGAATCCCTGGAGAAACAGATGTTAGATATTCTGATGGCAGTAAAACACCCCCCTGCTCCAAAATCTTGTAAATATGAGCAAACTTGACTAATAGAGTATTTGGCAGTTAAAGAGAAAGGAATGCACGGTGGATGTCATTTGGCTTTATAAAATAGTGGCATGAGTGTCATTAAAAAAGAAATATTCTTTTAAATGTCTGTTATTTAGTTTTAAAATGAAAAATATTGAATAGTTAAACTTTATTAAGTGTAAAATTGGTTTTCAGACTGCTTTGGAGTGTTAGCAACCAGGAAGCAAAACTTGAAAAGTCATTGGAAGCAGCTGCTATTTAAACAACAACAACAAAAATTCAAAAAGCTAATTTTCAGGACCAAGTCCAAGGTGAAGCCTTTGGGTCAACTGAAAAGGCTGTTGTGGGTTTAGGCCTTGCATCCCAGGAAACTCTACAAACCTATCTACACATATACACTATAAATAAATATATATGTATACACATACACTTATGCACAAATAGAAGTATGTGTATATATATATATATAAACTTTGAAAATGTAATAAAGTTGAGAGACTTGAGTTTTAATTCAGAAACTTACAGGACAAAGCATTCATTTCTGATAGATTGAAGAGCAAATATCTGTAAACAAGTGTTTACAACTGGACTGAAACTGATACAATCATTTTAACGTCCATCTCTTTGGCTTCCACCTGTGTGTACCTGCACTCACTGCCCTTAGTAAATCAATGTTAAAATGGAGAATGAATGAGATCCAACTTATGGCACAGAACCCCCAGATCTTTATGGGCCTTGGGCTTCCCTGGTGGCTCAGATGGTAAAGAATCTTGCCTGTAATGCAAGAGACCTGGGTTCAATCCCTGGAGTTGGAAGATCTCCTGGAGGAGAGCATGGCAAACCCACCTCAGGATCTGGAGAATCCCCATGGACAGAAGAGCCTGGTGGGCTACAGTCCATGGGGTTGCAAAGAGTCAGACATGACTGAGCGACTAAGCACAGCAGCACAGCTGCCTTTGCTCATCTGAGGGGATAGGTTCAGACTCCGTTGTCATCCTTGATGCTTTCCNTCTGGAGAATCCCCATGGACAGAAGAGCCTGGTGGGCTACAGTCCATGGGGTTGCAAAGAGTCAGACATGACTGAGCGACTAAGCACAGCAGCACAGCTGCCTTTGCTCATCTGAGGGGATAGGTTCAGACTCCGTTGTCATCCTTGATGCTTTCCAATAGGAAGGTCCCTTATCCCTAAGCCCCAGGTCCCTGGAGGACAGGGCTGAACGTTGTTTTTATTTGGCTCCTTACTACCCCATGTGCTACCCTCCTGCAGTAGACTCCATCAGAATTCATGAATGAATGAATGAGCCAACAAATGAGTGAATGAAGGGATTGTGGTTATAGGTACATTTTTCCTAGGCTACAAGGCCCGGACATGGGAGCTCTTATTCAATCAGCCTGGAGGATTTTCTTATGAGGCACTGAAGTTATTTACCTTTGGTCCTTTAAAGTGCTTTTTAAAATGATCCTATTCAAGATCTTTGCCAAGTTGAAGTTGTGATCAAGCGATTACTGTGCATCCAGGCTTCATCTTGTCACCTAGCATGGATGCAGTGCCTGCGCCTGTGGTGGAAACTTCATGGACTGACATTAACTCTGCCTACAGGATTTAAGGATAAAGCCGATTCTTAGTAGCCTAGTCAACCAATAAACATTTGTCAAAGTATTTTTATTGATCATCTGCCACGTGCCAAGGGTGTGCTTTCTCCAGATTGCTCATTCAGATAGAAGTTGAATTGTCCAAAATCTAAAAAACCAGGATTATCAAAGAGAAGCTGGCTATTTTTCCCCCTGGGAGCACAGAATAAATGGCCAATAAACTTATTATTTAGCTACTTTCACATTTTAATGAATAGTTGTAATAATAATTAACAAATGTCTATATTAATGAAAAACAAGTCAGCACTTTATAGAGTAAATACTGGATTGCACCATTATCAACACATGTGCCGGTTTTCTGTAAATACAGAAATTTGATATTTGTCACTGAAACTATTCACTGCAATTGAAAGGAAATGAATAATGGACTGTAATGCCCCCTCGTTCATGAAAATTCTACAAAAACAAAACATCTGCCAGTGATTCCTCTCATGAATGCGGCCACTGAAGTTTCATACACAATTGTGCTCCATATTTCCTTCTAATGACTGTGAACTTGATCCAGGCCACCCAGAGCCCAAGGAAAACGCACTTTCCTATTTCTTATGCCTGGTTCTGGGCAGAAGAGCTGGAGTCCAGGGGACTGTGGTGACTTGAATGGGGGCTGAGCCCACCAGTGTGGGGGGCTGCCCAGAGGTGGGATTGCTACCCCATCTCTTGCTGGGAGAAGCACAACTCCTGGTCTCTGCTACTCGCCTGCCATCTCCCACCCCCAGATTCCACTCTGTTCATCTGGGCAAATGCTGGTGTCTGCTTGGAACCTGGAGCTAGTATAGAACCCCTGCCCAGACTCCCTTGGGCCCACGCGGGAGGTCAGCTGAAGACCTCCATCCAACCCAAAGCTTCCCACCCGAAGATGTTCTAGGGGCCTAGGAATCCTTGGGGAGGAAGGACAAAAGAGCCGGAAGTCTAGAACCCCAGGAGTTCCCCCTCACCAATGAACTGGAGGACCTACATCCCAGCTGCTCACCTCTTGGTGGGACCGTCCTAGGGGTATTCTGGAGATGTTCATGGAGCCCCCGGGTCACAGCCTCAGCTGCCCATGCACTAGCCTTCACTGGCAAGGCCTTTCTGCCTTTTCTGTCTCGCTCTGCTTCCTGGGGTCATCTCTCACCTACACCACTTGTCCCCAGAGGCTCCTCTTGTCTGGGCATCTGCTTCAGGGGAATCTGAAGCCAAGTCACCTTTACCTTGACTAATGCCAGCATGTGACTGGGAATATGATGTTTCTGCTCTGTTCCCACTGTCCCACCAAAAAAGTATTTTGTCCTATGTAAGCCCCAGGCCCCAAGGAGAGCTTCCCAGGTGGCTCTAAGGGTAAAGAACCTGCCTGCCAATGAAGGAGACACAAGAGATGCAGCGTTTGATTCTTGGATCTGGAAGATCCCCTGAAGGAGGAAGTGGCAACCCACTCCAGTATTCTTGCCTGGAGAATCCCATGGACAGAGGAGCCTGGAGGGCTATAGTCCATAGCATCGCCAAGAGTTGGACGTGATTAAAGTGACTCAGCACACAGCAAGCCCCCAGGAATGGAAGCCCAGCCTTTCTTATCNGGAGGAAGTGGCAACCCACTCCAGTATTCTTGCCTGGAGAATCCCATGGACAGAGGAGCCTGGAGGGCTATAGTCCATAGCATCGCCAAGAGTTGGACGTGATTAAAGTGACTCAGCACACAGCAAGCCCCCAGGAATGGAAGCCCAGCCTTTCTTATCCTCTATCCCATTCCCTGGGACCCCCACAACAATGCCTAATACATGGGATGTGCCCACCTCTATGCTGATCTGGCTGGGGACACCTGGGAAGTCCCAGCCATGATTACTGGCCACACTGGGTGGTTGCTCTGGGATCCTGCATGGCCCTCACCATGGTGGGTGCCCCAGGACACAGAGAAGTCTAGCATCCATTCCTCAGAATAAGCAGCAAGGCCTCTGGAGACGTTTTTACTGACTGTGATGATTAAAAAACAGAGAGAAAGGGAGTCTGTCCTGGTTTATGAAAATTTCCCCCAAAATTGTTCCTTACATTATTTGTAGTGTGCCCCAAAAGAGGCAGGTCTGGCACTAACTTGCTGACCAAGACACTGTTTTATTTTTAAAAGTATTTATTTATTCACTTGATTGCACCAAGTCTTAGTTGCAGCATGCAGGATCCTAAGTTGCAGCCTGTGGGATCTAATTCCCCAGTCAGGAATCAAACCCAGGTCCCTTGCATTGGGAGCATGGAGTCTTAGCTGGACTGCTAGGAAAGTCCCCAAATCCTGTTCTAGGGTCAGCAGCCCTGACTAGTGGTCCTAAGGCCACATTTCCAGCTCAACACTGCACACATTCCGTCCTTCCCTTTCCTCTCCTTGCATTTCTCTTTCTGCCTTCCCTTCCTTCTTTCTTTCTCCACTGCAGTCTCCTTTCTTCAGAAGCTCTTTCTGACTTTCCTCTTCCAACACCAGAAACTATGGCTGCCTAGTGGCCTGGATTATCTGGAGCTTTGGAGACCATCTACCTGTGTCATGGAATCAACGCCATTTTAACCCTGGTAAAGAAGGGGAAAATCCCCCAAGTGTTTGCTTTGCCTCTTGTGTGATTCACATGGTTATTCTTCAGGAGAAAGGAAGTGTACGGCTGGCCCCTAAGGGCGTAAGAGCAGGGGGACCTGGCAGGACTTCCCTTGGACTGATTCTAAGGACAGATCAGTTTTCTACTGGGCAAAGCAGAGCCCAGTTAGGAGACTCTCTCCGCCTCCTCTTTTTCCTGCTTCTCCTCTTCCTCTGCCTTTCTTAACAAGGTCACAGCCCCGTGCGGTAGCAGGTCCAGTCCAAATGAGCATGAGCCTGGTGGGAGAGTGCAGAGAAAAAGGGGAACCTCACTTCGGATTCGCTAAACATCTTAAACCCTGTCAGGGAGTTGAGGAAGCCCGGGCTGTACTTTGCCAAGCACATTTCCCCTTAATTTTCATACCCAAGTGTATTCTGAAGGAAATGAAATCCACATGTTTCTGATCATTTATACTTAAATCATCAAAATATTGCCTTTTAGGGGCTTTGTGTGTCAGGAAACCCATTGAACCTTTTTCACAGCAGTGCTCACTGTGTCCTGGAAAGATAAACAGGAAGTGGTGATCTGTAGAGGGCAGTGCTGCTGACCCCAGGACGGGCCTCCGGCCTCCGGAGTGGGGCCTCTGGGTGGGGCCTCCGGGTGAGGGATGGGGAGGCTCGCACTGCCCAACATCTGGGCTCCATCTCTGGCCTGTGTCACTGGCTTGATTTGGGACATTGGACACAACCCGGTTAACCTCAAGGGCCCAGTTTCCACTGAGTCAATGGGGACAGTTAGAGAACTATTTGGTTCAGGCAATATCTGGGAAGGAAAACTTAAGGACTGAAAGAAACTTAGTGGAATGTCCACCAAACACAATGTGTAAAACTAATTTAGACCCTGCTTCAAACTATCTTTTGTCTGACTATACTTTATTGGATATATATGTCAAGTGTCTCTTCTCTGTGTGTATGTCTGTGTGTGTGTGAGCACACACTAAATCTGACAACATTAAGAAATTGTCATTAATTTATTTAAAATATTTTGGTTATATATATATATTTAAAAGATTGCTTATTTTTTAGAAACACATGCTGAACTGTTTTCCAGTAATTTGATATCTTGGTATCTGGGAGTTCCATAAGAATCATTGGCATGGGGAAAGGAGGCAGTGGGTGGGTGGGTTGGGAAGGAAATAAGACTNAGTAGGCTACAGTCCATGGGGTCGCAAAGAGTCGGACACGACTGAGCGACTTCACTTCACTTCACTTCACAGTAAGGAAATATCTTGAGCCTAGGAGATCACAAATCCCAGGGTATAAAGTCCAAAATTGCTTATTGATAAATCATAAGCCCCAATAAAGTCAGATGCAATTTATTTTTGTTGAACTACATGAGGTGGCAATTTTTGCAGGTTAAAAAATGGCTGGTTACTGGCAACTTCAAATAGTCTCACCTCAGCAGCTTATATCAGCCCCCATTACTGAGTTTTCCAGCTTTGGGATCTCTGTGTTTAATGCGAGAAACATAGCACCAGCCTACAGGAACTTAAGGTGAGGAGACAGTGAACTAAGATTCTCACTAACTGCCTGGAGTAGTGCTGGAAGAGTGCAAACAGAGGCTGTAACAGTGGAAAATCACTTTCTGTCTGAAGATGGTACCCAGAGAGTGGGTCTGGAAAGATGGGTTAGGTCTCCATGGAGATGAGATAGAGGTACTCCCAAAGGGATGGCCTTTATGAGCAAAGTCACAAAGGAAGGCAAGTCTAAAGGATATTCAGTGCTCAACAAATGATGAGTGAATTAATTAGTTAATGCATAGATGGATCTTAGACTTTATGGAAAGATCTTGAGAAGACTCTTGACCCAGTTTTAGAACCTAGTAGGTGAGTGACCTTGAATGCGTTTCTTAGGTCTCTAAGTCTCAGTTTTCTCACCCAGAAAGTGCCTCACATGATTCTTAATAAGAGTTAAATAAAGTGAAGTGAATAGGCTTTCCTATGGTAGGTGTAGAAATGCCAAGACCAGGAACAGATCCAGTGATGAAACTCAGTTGAGAACTTGAGTTCAAGTTCAAGCCAGAAAGATATTATGGAGCTATGTTGTATCAAAATCAGACTCAGGGTACAAGGAAACTTTTTTGACTCTTCAATTTTTAACAAATTTTTTTTGGTTTGTTTTTGTAAAAGTGCATGGGTGTCTCTTTAGAAATGAATCCCACCCCCACACCTGTAGTCTGATGGGCTGTACACTAAGGGGTCTCAGTTCAACTGGCCAAGCAGCAGGCATGTGTCCCAAGTGAGATCAACTAGACAGTGCCCTAAAGAGGCTGTGTAACTTTGTAAAAGTCACTTGCCCTCTCTGGGCATCAGTCCTCTGCCTTCTGTTTTGGAGATAATGAATCCTATGTGCATCTTTCACAGAGCTGCCAGCAGACATACTGAGAAAGGATACAGGCAAACATTTGTTCTGTAAAAGCACAACCCAAGGATGTTAGAAGTGGCTTCCAGGAACGTGATGTTGAGAAGGATCCTGAGGATGAATCTGGGTTCATCAAGAAAGAAGGCTTCTGGTTGACTAGTGATGTCTGCTTTGGGCATAGAAGTACAGAGGAGTGACTCACTTGTTCACATACTTGGTATTTCTTCCGTGTCCTCTCAGTTCTTTGTATGAAAGACAGATACTTTACTTCCCTATAGGAAGTCGAATTCCTTCAGGGAAAGATTTCTTGCTTCCAGAACTTGTGTAATGGTGCATGGGTTGTTGAATTGGTTTAAATGGAGCATCTTCTCGGTGGCATGTTTTGCAAAAAAAATGGAAAGCTCATCTTTATTTGGCAGCAAAGAGTTGCCTTGTGCATCCAATAACTTAACTAGTTCTGAGAACTGTTATGAGGATTAAATGAGTTAATAAGCAAGTAGTGCTTAAAATAGGGCCCCACCCAGAGCAAGAACTAAATAAATATCAGCTGTAACAAGATCTTATTGTGTTTGAGGCATTGTTCTTGCAGCTGCCTGGGTGTCTCTTCCAAGATCCTATGGAACATAAAATATTAAGCTCCAGATCAGACTCTCCTATGGTTTTACACAGGGTATGTATGTACTGAGATGCTTCAGTTGTGCCTGACTCTTTGCAACCCTATAATTGCAGCCTGCCAGGCTCCTCTGTCCATGGGATTGTCCCATGGACCAGAATATTGGTGTGGGCAAGAATATTAGAGTGGGTTGCCATGCCTTCCTCCAGGAGATCTTTCCGACCCAGGGATCAAAACTGGGTCTCCTGAGTCTCCTGCATTGGCAGATGGTTTCTTTATCACTAGAACCACCTGGGAAGCCCTTTACACAGGGTAGTTTATGCCCATTTCCTGAAGTCCTGAGAAGTAGAGACTCCCTCTAAAGTTTTATCAAAGAATCCCTACTTTTTCCTCCAAGATACTGAGTAAATCTGCAGAAATCCCTGCATGTGTGGACTCCATTCTTCTTTCAAAACTAGTACACAATAGGGAAAAGTGTAACTTAGAGAAGGAAATTTCTTAAAAACATCCTGGAGTGTTTCTATCTTGTATATCTGAAGCACAGCCCAGGCCAAACTGGATCTTATTGGACCATTGGTCTCTGAAGGTTAAACTTTAGAGAACCATGGGAAGGATGGGCTTACAGGAGGCCCAAGGGGCAGGCTGGTACTGAGAACTTTTGGGCAAACCTTCAGCTCAGTTATCTGATCATGTGGCCAACTGAACTCTAGAATGCTGCTCAGGCCCAAGGCTAAGCTGAGGGCCGTGTCCCTCCTTGAAAGAGAAGCATGGATGCCTACAGGTTGACAGTTGACCCAGGAATGCACAGATGGCCTTAGCCTGGCGAGGGCACCAGGCAGAGTGCCAGAGACTGTTCATACCCCTGACTCTCTGGGACACCACCTGGTCCTTGATAGTTTTCTTGTGAACATTTGACTCAAGAGAGGGCTTACCCCTTGAAGGCTGGGTCACCAACCCCCAGCAAAGATACTCATCCTGGGTATAGTGGGGATCCTCATGTTACACTTGAGAAAACAGGCCCAAGAGAGGGTGCTTGCCCACAGCACCTGGGACCAAGTGGCAGAGTGAAGGAAAGGAGAAGGCCTCACTTAGGGGGTCCTGTGATCAGTCGTCACTGGTGGCACTTAGAAGCCCTCCGCAGGACCAGCCTACCCAGGGGAGCCAAGTTAACAAGGTGGACAGCCTTACAGAACCACCTCACCTCTCTTCTAGCAGATTCTGGTGTCTCCAAACCGGCAAGCTAGAACGTGTGGGCCCTTCTCATTTATTAAAGCAAGTAGCTCACAGGGTTTTCATCTTCCCCCAGATGCTCCTGGCTATGCCCACATTGAGAGGGGGGCCTTTTGACTCCATCTCACACCCTTCTGTCAACCCAGTCTCTTTCCTTGCCCAGTCATCCCAAAGCCCATCCCAAACAACACCCTTACTTCAGATGGGCCCTGGATAACCTGAATAGTATAAACTGAAATTCCAGGCCTGCTGGTATCTGTGCCCTGCTTATGTGGCCCAACCTCTTAACAGCGAGCATCCTCAGGTCTCATCTGACGGGAGACACTTAGGACCACTCTTCAGATCCCAGCTGGAGAATACAACCCAGACACCTTCCTTCTCACCCAACACAACCAGAAGCTGATCATTTCATCCAGAGAAAATATGCCAGCTAGTGATGGCTTGAGCCTGTTTGTCCTCTGGTCCCACAGCAAGCCTTACCAGATACCCAACTGTCCGGCATGAGATCGGGAGGGAAGACACATGACACCCGGCGGAGCCTTAGAGTCCTCATGCCTTTTAGTTTTTATAACAATCTATTGAGGCAGAGTTCACTATGCCTACTTATGGATAGGGTAACTGAGTCTCAGATATGTTCAGACATTTGACCAAGGTATCAATTGCACTGAGTAAGCGGAAGAGCCTGGGACTCTGCCAGCCCCCTCCCCGCTGCCTGGGTGCTTTCACCTCTTCCCCTGCAGAGGTGAGACAGGGGCTGGCAGTCTGAGAGGAGGGGAAGGGAACAGCATTCATGGGAGTAGGGAGGTGGAGGCTTCCAAATGGTCCTTTGTAATGTTCTAAGCTTTGCCTTTGATACCATTTTGAGGTCCAAAGAAAGCCAGAACCCTTCTCTTTCCCTCATCCCAAATGATACACTTTTCCATTGGACCTATATTTCAAAAAAGAAACAGTGAGAGTGACAGAGAGAAGAAAAGAAAGGGAGAGCCTGACCGAGGAGGGCAGAATCCTCCATCTGAGCTTATTTTGGGACATTCGGTTGTGTAATTGGTTACACATTAGGTTCAGTAATGAGCAGACCCAAAGAGTCTGCTTGCTAGACAATGTCTGTCTCATGGCTTCAGTTCAACAATGTTAACATAAACCATGGACTGCTTTAATCTATTAACTATTTCTTTTCTGCTTTTTGTTTTTTTAATCTGGGATGGCAAAGCCCAACCCAACGCAACCCACATTCCAGCTTCAGCCAAAACTGCCACTTAGGTTGTTGATCAGTACTGTCAGTATACTGTTGTGTCTTCCAAGGGCTCAGAAAGTTGGTGAAGGTCACAGCACTGGCAACCCCAAGAGGCCTCAGCTCTGGCCTGGTTTCCAGGGAGAGAGGTCCTGTAGGTATATGTCTGCCTTTCTACCCTAGTGACACCCACGAGAATGGGGCTTCCATCTTAGAGTTGATTGCATTTTAAATAGGCATCAACCCTGAATATTCACTGGAAGGACTGATACTGAAGCTGAAGCTCCAATACTTTGGCCACCTGAAGCAAAGAGCCAACTCACTGGAAAAGACCCTGATGCTGGGGAAGATTGAGGGCAAGGGGAGAAAAGGCAACAGAGGATGAGATGGCTGGATGGCATCACTGACTCAGTGGACATAAGTTTGAGCAAGCTCCTGGAGATAGTGAAGGACAGGGAAGCCTGGCGTGCTGCAGTCCATGGGGTCACAAAGAGTCATGCATGACCGAGTGAGTGAACAACGACATAATCACTTTAGGAATTTACAGGCATCAGGTGAAGGGCTTCCAAGAGCAAGGCATGGTTATAGAGCAATAGAAAAAAACACCCCTCGTTGTTTACAGCCTTCTGATATTTTAAAAACAAACTGATAATCCGTAGAGAAGTGAGGGTTTTATGTCAGATCTCTGTGCTATAAGACTAGATAATCCCCAGTTGTTCGGACTGTCATAGCTGACTTTATCCTGTTAGGTGAAAATGTCCTTGCACTTGCCTTATTCTTTTCGCCTTGAGCTGTGGTCCACGGAGGGCACTGTGCTGTGGTCCCTTGGGCAGGCACCCTCTCTTTTCTCTCTGCGGTGACTTCCAAGTCATAGATATTCGACTGGTGTCAGCTGATTACATAAGTGGATGAATGCCTCAACCATAGAGTGGGGTCTGGGGNGAGCTGTGGTCCACGGAGGGCACTGTGCTGTGGTCCCTTGGGCAGGCACCCTCTCTTTTCTCTCTGCGGTGACTTCCAAGTCATAGATATTCGACTGGTGTCAGCTGATTACATAAGTGGATGAATGCCTCAACCATAGAGTGGGGTCTGGGGATGGTCGACCTAGTTTTTAATTCTGTTTTGTATCCAAACCCATAGTTACTGTGATGGGATTTTACAAATTATGATATAGTTTTTGACAACTGCATTGTATAAAGCTGTATGACAAGTCATGCGTTGGCCTGCTTTCAACCTCAGGACCCTGGGAGAGAGGACTTGGACTTGGCTGTTTTCTTTACTCTGATCATCAGGAAAATTCCCACTGCCTGAGTGTGGTCCTGTGGGCAATTTAAGAAACTCTGAGCTCTGCACATTTGGCCGTTCCAAGTGTCCAAAGTGGTGGTGCCAGTACTTTTATCAGTTGCACTTCTGATGTGGCTACAGTCTGTGTGGTGGGTGTTCCCTCTAAGAGACTCAGTATCAGGATGAGAGACCCCTCCACCCCCGTACACCTGAAGCTGACACAACATCGCAAATCAACTATACTTCAATTTAAAAAAAAGGAGAAAGTCCAAACCAAGACTTCTGATCAGGTTCAACATAATGATGATGACTTGCAAGCTGTGAATTAAAATTTGAAATCAATATTAGACTTTAATTAAATCATCTGAGAATTATATGTTATAGAATCATTCCCACCGAGAATTTATAGGCATATTTTTCCCTTTCATTGCCTTGGTTTTCTCATCTTTAGAAGCGGAAAAATGGTCACTTCTCAACTACTAGAATCTGGGGGAGAGTTAATAGAATGGCCCACTGTCATACAGATAATGGTGCCATGCTGGGAGTGGGGCCACAAGATCCTTTTTAGGTCCAGTATATTCCCCCAAGCCAGTGCTCCGCAGATCAGGGAGCAATGATTCTGAGGAACAGTCCCTCTCTCTTCTCCAAGGTAGACATCATAGCAATTGCAAGTAAGGGTTTGGGAGGAATGAGCTGAAAAACGCTAGTCATTCTATCACGCTGGCAGGCAAGATACCAGTGACAGCCACCCCCCATGGTCCCCAGTCCACCCACAGCTCAGATGGTTGGAGAGGGGAGGGGAGGGGGAGAAGAATGCAGGCCTGGCAGAGTGAGATGGCTCAGGGAGCAGTGCCAGGCCTCGAGGACTGACAGGGCATGGTGCCCTGCTGTGGGTCCTGGGCATTGGATCCACAGTGCAGCATTTCGTTACACTCCCTTGGCTGCTCAATCATTAGCTTGTCCCTTTGGTATTTTCTAGACCTTTCAAATTTTCATTTTGAAACAGAGACAAAACTTTTGATTACTATTTGAGTGAAAGAGACCAGCTTTCCCATCATTTTTAGAACCTGAATTAAAAACAACAAATGATCTTGAGGAAAACTCTCCCCCATACCCCTCCCCAACACATATGTGGAAATTCTAGAATCTTGGGATTATCATGAAATCTGGAGTTTTTCAAATTTCAGCGATAGAACTCATCTAAAAAAGAAAATCATATGTTAAACCCTGATATGCAGAACAGTTAAAAGTGAGACTGTTTTGATAAAAGCAGGGACAGAGGCTTCATGTCCAGCCCCTCGCCGCTGCCTCATTCCCCCAGAAGTGTCCTCTGAATCTCCAGGGTCCTCTGGCAGCATTCTTTCTTAGATCTCTCTATCTTTCCTCCATCTTCATGGCTGGATGTGAAAATTTTCAAAATGGTAAAGACATAATATAGAAGGAGCCTGAATTCCTGAGTAACAACCTGGAAGAAACTTCCCACAAGAGTTATCCAACTCAAACTGGATTTTGAGCAAGAAATGAACTTTGGTTAGTGTTTGTCTTCTCACCTAGGCAGCAAGTCCCCTGGAAGCAGGGACCTTGTCTATGATGGACAGGGCTTTTATTAGTCAGGATAATTCGTGCTAGCTTCTGTAACAAACAATGCCCCTTCTCCCAAGTCTTTGGCTAAACACAGTAAGAGAATCATCCCCTTCTGCTAACTCTCCATCACACAGACTCACTGTTTCCTACGTGGAGGATTGCAAAGGTCTCCTAACTAGTGTTCTCAGCACTGAAGCAACATGGTCCCTTGAAGCCTGGAGTGAGTCCACTGGTGCTCCTCTGCCATAGCTCTCCTCTCATGCAGGGGAAAATCTTACATGGCTCCATTCCCTGACTTCCAGACACCTCTCACTCACTCAGCTTCCACACTACTGTCCTTTCGCTCTTGCTGAAACAAGTTAAAAGAACCCTGTCTCAATGCCTTTGTACTTTCTTAAGAGACCTGGGTTCGGTCCCTGGGTCAGGAAGATGCCCTGGAGAAGGCAATGGCCACCCACTTCTGGGTACTCTTACCTGGAGAGCAACAGTCCATGGGATCACAAATAGTCACTCATGTACCTGAGCAACCAACACTAATCTTCCTCCTAGAACATTCCTTCCCCAGATACTGTCATAGAGCACACTCCTGGTGCTTTCCAGTCTCTGCGGCAAGGTCCCTTGTCAGAAAGTCTGCACTGATCCCTGTACATAGGAGCCCTCTCTTTCTCAGCCCTTCCGTCTTCCTCCTGCTGTGATGTTGCCCCATCTCCACTCTTCACTCCATCACAAGCTCCGTGAGAGCAGAGACCTGTGTGTTCATTTGCAGGGCAGGAATAGAAAACAGACATGTGGACATGGAGGGGTGGGGGTGGGATGAACTGGGNAAAAAAAAATAAGCACGTGCTGAATGAAAGAAAAATCAAATGAGGAATACATAATCATAAAGACACAGAAGCTCTTAAAGATGGACTTGTGGAATAAGAGAGCCTATAATTAAAAATAAAACCTATCTTGTAGTGGGAGTCAGAGGAAGCTTCATTGGGGTATCTGAGCCTGTGGCCACCAATTCAGTTCAGTTCAGTTCAGTCGCTCAGTCGTGTCCGACTCTTTGCGACCTCATGAATCGCAGCACACCAGGCCTCCCTGTGCAACTCCTCTCCTTCACCAACTCCTGGAGTTCACTCAAACTCATGTCCATCAAGTCGGTGATGCCATCCAGCCATCTCATCCTCTGTCCTCCCCTTTTCCTCCTGCCCCCAATCCCTCCCAGCATCAGAGTCTTTTTCAATGAGTCAGCTCTTCTCATAAGATGGCCAAAGTACTGGAGTTTCAACTTCAGTGTCAGTCCTTCCAAAGAACACCCAGGACTGATCTCCTTTAGGATGGACTGGTTGGATCTCCTTGCAGTCCAAGGGACTCTCAAGAGTCTTCTCCAACACCACAGTTCAAAAGCATCGATTCTTCGGTGCTCAGCTTTCTTCACATCCAACTCTCACATCCATACATGATCACTGGACAAACCATAGTCTTGACTAGACAGACCTTTGTTGGCAAAGTAATGTCTCTGCTTTTCAATATGCTATCTAGGTTGGTCAGAACTTTCCTTCCAAAGAGTAAGTGTCTTCTAATTTCATGGCTGCAGTCACCATCTGCAGTGATTTTGGAGCCCCCCAAAATAAAGTCTGATACTGTTTCCACTGTTTCCCCATCTATTTCCCATGAAGTGATGGGACCAGATGCCATGATCTGAATGTTGAGCTTTAAGCCAACTTTTTCACTCTCCTCTTTCACTTTCATCCATTTAGACTTTGACAAATGGCTCTAAATCTCTCTAAGACCTCAGGGTGTGTGGGACTCTTGTGAGGTATGAACTTGCTAGAGGGAATAGAATTCTGGACCAGCTTTGCCTCCAACTGGCTGAGTTTGCACAGCATAGAGGCACTGTTCTCCTAGCCTTTATAAAGGAGTAATTCTTTCCTCTTGTGAAAAAGATAACTATTAAGACAAGGGTTTGCTGCAGAGCTCCTGATGTCCTCAAGATGAAAAGTCTTCTCACCCAGTTCCCTTGCAGAATCCACACCCTATGGAGGCAACTTCTTTTGTTCTGTGAGCCTCCATCCTTTTCCTAGTTGAGGCTGAGAAACCAGGAGGGGACCTTGGAATAGATGATTTGGGCCCATCTGATTTTCTGCCTTGGAGATATAAAGTCAAAAACATGAAAACTGCTCTGTGTTTGGACTTCCATGGTGGCTCAGATGGTAAAGAATATGCCTGTGATGCAGGAGACCCAGATTCGATCCCTGGGTTGGGAAGATCTCCTGGAGAAGAAAATGGCAATCCACTCCAGGGGGTTTCCCATTCTTGCCAGGGAAATCTGACCGACAGAGAAGCCTGGTGGGCTACAGCTCATGGGGATGCAAGAGTCAGACGTGACTGAGTGACTAGCACTCTACTATAAAATGGTTCAGAGGGGAGAATTCTGAGGTGGAAGAATTTTATGGCAATTTTTGCTGCTAATTATAATTGAAATCAGTGTCTTCAGGGGGGAATGTATGGGTTCCCAAAGGCTCTGGAGAGACTGAGGGAGGTCACGTGGGAAAGGGGAAGAGGCACTACGTGAGTTCTCTGCCATCTGGGCCAAGGGGGAGTCACGGGAATACCTGTGGGTGACCAGAGCACACAGGGTTTACCTGAGGCTGGCCGCATGTGCACGCACCACTCCCNGGACTCTCAAGAGTCTTCTCCAACACCACAGTTCAAAAGCATCGATTCTTCGGTGCTCAGCTTTCTTCACATCCAACTCTCACATCCATACATGATCACTGGACAAACCATAGTCTTGACTAGACAGACCTTTGTTGGCAAAGTAATGTCTCTGCTTTTCAATATGCTATCTAGGTTGGTCAGAACTTTCCTTCCAAAGAGTAAGTGTCTTCTAATTTCATGGCTGCAGTCACCATCTGCAGTGATTTTGGAGCCCCCCAAAATAAAGTCTGATACTGTTTCCACTGTTTCCCCATCTATTTCCCATGAAGTGATGGGACCAGATGCCATGATCTGAATGTTGAGCTTTAAGCCAACTTTTTCACTCTCCTCTTTCACTTTCATCCATTTAGACTTTGACAAATGGCTCTAAATCTCTCTAAGACCTCAGGGTGTGTGGGACTCTTGTGAGGTATGAACTTGCTAGAGGGAATAGAATTCTGGACCAGCTTTGCCTCCAACTGGCTGAGTTTGCACAGCATAGAGGCACTGTTCTCCTAGCCTTTATAAAGGAGTAATTCTTTCCTCTTGTGAAAAAGATAACTATTAAGACAAGGGTTTGCTGCAGAGCTCCTGATGTCCTCAAGATGAAAAGTCTTCTCACCCAGTTCCCTTGCAGAATCCACACCCTATGGAGGCAACTTCTTTTGTTCTGTGAGCCTCCATCCTTTTCCTAGTTGAGGCTGAGAAACCAGGAGGGGACCTTGGAATAGATGATTTGGGCCCATCTGATTTTCTGCCTTGGAGATATAAAGTCAAAAACATGAAAACTGCTCTGTGTTTGGACTTCCATGGTGGCTCAGATGGTAAAGAATATGCCTGTGATGCAGGAGACCCAGATTCGATCCCTGGGTTGGGAAGATCTCCTGGAGAAGAAAATGGCAATCCACTCCAGGGGGTTTCCCATTCTTGCCAGGGAAATCTGACCGACAGAGAAGCCTGGTGGGCTACAGCTCATGGGGATGCAAGAGTCAGACGTGACTGAGTGACTAGCACTCTACTATAAAATGGTTCAGAGGGGAGAATTCTGAGGTGGAAGAATTTTATGGCAATTTTTGCTGCTAATTATAATTGAAATCAGTGTCTTCAGGGGGGAATGTATGGGTTCCCAAAGGCTCTGGAGAGACTGAGGGAGGTCACGTGGGAAAGGGGAAGAGGCACTACGTGAGTTCTCTGCCATCTGGGCCAAGGGGGAGTCACGGGAATACCTGTGGGTGACCAGAGCACACAGGGTTTACCTGAGGCTGGCCGCATGTGCACGCACCACTCCCGCTGCTTCGACCCCACACCGACGAGTAAAGCTTGTGCCAAGGAGTAAACAGTCATGCGTCTTGGCCCTCCTGCAGGGAGGTCTGGGGAAAGCGTGGGAGACTCCCTGGGTTGGTATCATGAGGAAGAACCTGAGGATGAGTGGCTGCGTTAAATGTAAACTTTACACCCTAGAGAGGACCACTGTCCTCTTGGTCAATGTCATGATTTACCT
Organism: Oreotragus oreotragus; assembly: GCA_006410675.1. NCBI lineage: Eukaryota > Metazoa > Chordata > Mammalia > Artiodactyla > Bovidae > Oreotragus > Oreotragus oreotragus. Next base: position 208,009 of record SJYX01023815.1, on the reverse strand, counting down.
GCCTTGGCAAAGCCATACCCGGGAGGTGCAGTGTTCTCTGTTCAGGCCCTGGGTGAGCTGACCTGGAAGACAGTGACGCGGGTTCCTTTTCTCACTGGGGAACTGAGCCCTGCAAGGAGGCAGGACGTGGGGCCAAAAGGAAAGAACTAAGATTCCTGCAGTGGTGGACCCCAGAGGGCGAGCTGGGGTCCCAGCAGGCCAAAGGTAGAGTGTGATGAAGGAAACAATGAGAACATAGGTTGGGATGGGGCTGGGGTGGGGGGCAACCATTCAATGACCATGATGCTGCTGCTAATAATTTAAAATGATTAACACGTTTTGTTTTGACTCCTGGACTCACGGCTCCAAAATTTGTTCTCTTATCTCTACATGGTATTGTTCTCCGTATAGAGAATAATATAAGGAGAAAATAAAAAACAGGAGAAAATAAAAATAGGGAGAAAAAAACCAGGAAGCAGATAGGCAGAAAATAACAATCATGCTAGTTCTAGCTAATCTTTATTGAGCTTGTCTTATAAGTAATCCTCTCAACAATCCTAGCATTATTATCAAAGAAAGAAAAAAGAAGTGGGGAAGGAAAGGAGGGAGAAAGAGTGGGAGGAAGGAAGGAATTACTCATACACACTAATAAACAGAAAACTCAAAATTCGAAGCAGGCAGTCTGCCCCCTTAAGGGTGTTCTCAACAGTATGAAATCATCAGCCCATGTCTTGCTCTTTCACGCCTTGTTCTCTGCAATGCAACCTAGGGCTGTGCGTCTGACTTGGACCTTGGAGCCTACCTCCACAGACTCCTCCTGCCAAAGGCCATGGGCCCCCTTGCTCCCAGCTCTTGTGGCTCTTGATTTTGTCTTTTTCTGGACTTTATTCTGACACCTCTCAAATGTCAGATGTGAATTTGCAGCTCCAGGCTCAAAAACCAGAAGTATCTCATTTCTCAATATTAATCTAATCAAAGATATTAGGCCCTTAATTCTTGATCACTTCATTCAATAGAAATGCACCATTTNTTGGAGCCTACCTCCACAGACTCCTCCTGCCAAAGGCCATGGGCCCCCTTGCTCCCAGCTCTTGTGGCTCTTGATTTTGTCTTTTTCTGGACTTTATTCTGACACCTCTCAAATGTCAGATGTGAATTTGCAGCTCCAGGCTCAAAAACCAGAAGTATCTCATTTCTCAATATTAATCTAATCAAAGATATTAGGCCCTTAATTCTTGATCACTTCATTCAATAGAAATGCACCATTTTAGGCTTTTTTTCTTTTTTTTTTAATTTGGCCACACCATGCAGCATGCAGGGATCTTCATTCCCTGACCAGGGATCGAACCCTTGGCCCTTGCATTGGAAGAGTGGAGTCTTGACTGCTGGACCACCAGGGAAGTCCCCATTTTAGGCATTTTTATACAACTCTTTGCTACTTATCCCGCCTCCTCATGGTCAGCCAAACCTCTGAAATGTTATGCAAAGCAAGGCATCCCAGGAAGGGGCCTTCTTTCTTTCCTCAGTAACAGTTACCCCCAGTTTGCCCATGGTCCCTCTTTGCATGGTACCTTGATCACTGTTACTTCGTCTCCTCCTGGGCTCTGTTGCCAAGCCTGGGGACCGTAAGGACTTGGCTGTTTCCCCACCAGATGCCCCATGAAGTCATCCTCTTCAAGATCTTATCAGCTTCAAGCACTGTCAACAAGCAAGAGGGTCACGCTGGCCACTTGAGGACCACCGAGTTCTGTTCTCTTTCCAGACTGAGGGACACTGTCTCTCTCCTTAGCTGCTTTCCAGGGTCTTCACCTACCCTAAGGAACCTCCACTCTGGGCACAATCCTCATGACACAAGCTTGCATTAAACAAAGGAAGAGGGATTGCCCACAGCTTTAAACCTGCATGTATACCCAAAAAGGGAAATACAAAGTGCTTGGTTTGCTTTTGGAAGTGAAGTGCGGTGGAGAGAGAAAAGTGAAAAGAACATTCCCAACTGGATGCCCAGTAAGCCTCTGTTTCTAGTGCATTTGGGTGGGGTTCTGTTCATCGAGAATAAAACATCAAGGAAGTATGGTTTCAAGGAATCTCCTCTTTCTTCTCTAGACCCTTCCTCCCACCTCCTCCTTTTGGATCTCTAAGACATATCATGGCCTAATGCTGCCCCTGCCATTCAGCTGACCTGTGCATTCACCCATCACCTTCTACCAGCACAATTGCGTGTTGCAGAAGAGATACCACAGGGATCAATGACACATTTAATTCAATGGTTTGTCTGGTCTGGGGGGCTTCCCAGGTGGCTCAGTGGTAAAGAATCTGTCTGCCAATTCAGGAGCCACAGGGGACACAGGTTCAATCCCTGGGTTGGGAAGATCCCCTGGAAAAGAAAATGGCAACCCACTCCAGGATTCTTGCCTGGAGTTTCCTGGGCTTCAGTCCACAGGGTTGCAAAGAGTCGGATATGACTGAAGCGATTTAGCATGCAGGCACGTTTGGCCTGGGCCACCTGGAAGGAAGAGCAGGTTGGGTGTCAGACTCCTTTTTGCTTCTTCAGATTACATCAT
>SJYX01023815.1:189205-203336 GCA_006410675.1 Oreotragus oreotragus | reverse complement strand
TCAACCCTGGGATTTCTTTGGAAGGAATGATGCTAAAGCTGAAACTCCAGTACTTTGGCCACCTCATGCGAAGAGTTGACTCATTGGAAAAGACTCTGATGCTGGGAGGGATTGGGGGCAGGAGGAGAAGGGGACGACCGAGGATGAGATGGCTGGATGGCATCACGGACTCGATGGACGTGAGTCTGAGTGAACTCCGGGAGATGGTGATGGACAGGGAGGCCTGGCGTGCTGCGATTCATGGGGTCGCAAAGAGTCGGACACGACTGAGCGACTGAACTGAACTGAACTGAACTGAACATCATCAAAGGAGAAGGCAATGGCAACCCACTCCAGTATTCTTGCCTGGAAAATCCCATGGATGGAGGAGCCTGGTAGGCTGCAGTCCATGGGGTCGCACAGAGATGGACACAACTGAAGTGACTTAGCAGCAACATCATCAAGGATGTAGCATCCTTCCAGCTTTCCTGGCATCCTCTACACTGGCTTTTCTCTGGGGGATGGTCCCCCAGGGCACAAGATGTCTTCAGGAAGGCACTCGGAATATCACAGTCACACACTGCAGTGCCCAAAGCCAGAGGACAGAATATCCCTTTTCCTTGTCCTTGATAAAGTCTAGGAACGATTTCTGAAAGCCTCTACTCCCACTCCTGCCTCTCTAGTAGCAGACACCACTCACATCTCATTGGCCAGAACTGTGTCACCTGTCAGCCCTAAAACCAATTAAGGTAAGAAGAACGGTGTTTCCACTGGTTACACTAATGAGGATGCATCTCCTGGAGTTGAGAGTGACTCTTACCTCAATGAAATCAAGCTTTTCTTAGCAAGAAAGAAGGGACACTAGGGGAATGTGACATTTCAGCTGTCAACCACCAATGTCTGCCTGCCGCATGTGCTTCCAGGACCCAGCAGGCATGGCCCTTTGAGTACTCCAGCTTCATTCTGGGCCACCCTCCCTGTACATTGCTGTGGTCCACAAGCCTTCCTACTCTACACACGAAGGTACTCTACACACGGAGGTACAGATGATCCTTGATATTGGCCTGGAGGAAGTATCCCCAGCTTGTGGAATCATTACCGCTGAGGATACCTATTCCTTGAGGGTTGGTAGAGCTTTGTGAAACCATGTAGGCACATTTGCTAGCTGTATGTATGTATGCATGCATGCTATGCTCAGTCATTCAGTCGTGTCTGACGCTTCATGACTCCATGGACTATAGCCTACTAGGCTCCTCTTTCCATGGGAGTCTCCAGGCACGAATACTGGAATGGGCTGCCGTCTTCTCCTCCAGGGTATCTTCTTCCCGACCCGGAGATCACACTCTAGTCTCCTGTGTCTTCTGCCTGGGCAGGCAGGTTCTTAACCACTGAGCCTCCTGGGAAGGCCCAGTATGTATGTGTGAGCATATATGTGTGCGTATTTAACCATTTTCCTCTTCTTTTGTTCGGTCTGTTTTTAAGATATTTTATTGAGGTACAAATTATATATTGTGACGTGCAGGTTCTAAGTATACAATTTGATGGATTTTGACAAATGCATACGCCCACATAACCCACATCCCCATGAAGATATAGAATATTTTCATCACTCTAGAAAAATCCTTCATGTAAATCCCTCCCTAAAGAGCTAATGCTCCTCACTCTCTTCCCAGACAATAACTGCTATCATTTCTTTCATCACAAGCTAGTTTTGCCTCTTATAGAACATCATTTTAAAAAATCACAGAGTATGCATTATTTTGTATCTGGCTTCTTTCATTCAAAATAATTTTCTTGAGATTTATCTGTGTTACTGGTTTATCAGTGGTTCATTCTTTATCTTGCTAGGTAAAGTTGCACTGTATGAATACACATAATTTGTTTATCCATTTCTTTCTTGATAGATACTTATGTTACCTCAGTTTGGGGCTGTTATAGGTACTTCAGATATACAACTAGTGTAAACATTGGTGTACAACTCTTTGAATAATTATTCAAAGTATAATTGCTTAGTTCTATGATGGGCCCATGATTAACTTTATAAAAAAAATAAAATAAAAACTGCCAAAGAGTTTTCTAAAGTAGTTTTAGCATTTTACATTTCACCACAAATATGAGAGAGTTCTTTTGTTCCACATCCTGGCCAGCATCTGATGTTTTGGGAATTTTAATTTTAGCCATTCTGCTGTGTATGAAATGATATTTTATTGTTGTATTGATTTGCATTTCATCAGAGATACTAATATTGAGCACTTTTCATGTGACTATTGGCAACCATATCTTCCTATTTGAAGTGTCTGTTCAAATCTTTTGCCTTTTTTAAAAATTAAGCTGTCTTCTTATATAATGATAGTTAGCTATTTGTGCATTCCTCACACAAGTCCTTTGACAGATATCTGTCTATCTATATCCATCTATTTATAGATACAGATAAAAATATAGAGTAAAGATTTTCTCCCCATCTTGAGTCAGTTTTCAGAAGTCTTTTTCTAAAAGAATATTTTTTGTCTGTTTTCAAATTTAGAGCCGTGAAATTTCCCAGTATTTTCTATTTTTTTACATCTCTACAATATCTGTAGTTGTGGCTCCTTTTTCAGGCCTAAAATTATTTGTACTTGATCTTTTTTTGCCTTGCTCAGTCTTGCCAGAGGTTTGTCTATTTTTATAATCTTTAAAAAAAAAACAGAAAAGATTTGATTATTTTTATCACTTCTTTGTTTTCTGTTTCATTAATCCTTTCTCTTACCTTTATTGCTTCTTTTTCTATATTCTTTTATTTACTCTACTTTATTTTATTTTTTAACATTTTCAGTATGTTCCAGAATTCTTTCTCTACCACAAGTTTTTAAGAGTATATATTTTGCTCTGGCTTAGGATGTAGCATTTTCATTTTTGTTCAACTTTAAATATTGTCAAATTTCCATTTTTACTTTTTTTGACTCATGATTTATTTTTACCTTTATTGCTTCTTTTTCTATATTCTTTTATTTACTCTACTTTATTTTATTTTTTAACATTTTCAGTATGTTCCAGAATTCTTTCTCTACCACAAGTTTTTAAGAGTATATATTTTGCTCTGGCTTAGGATGTAGCATTTTCATTTTTGTTCAACTTTAAATATTGTCAAATTTCCATTTTTACTTTTTTTGACTCATGATTTATTTAGAAACATATATTTTCCCCCTAAAACTGTGGGGGTTTTTTAACTTATATTTGTTACTAATTTTTAAACTGGTTCCTTTATAGTCGGAGAATGTTGCGTCTATGATATTTAACACTTTGGCATCTTCTGAGACAAACTTTGTGAACTGGAATATTGTCATTTGGGTTAGTATTTCACATATGCTTTGAAAATAACGTGTTCTATTTTCATAGGTTTTAGGGCTCACTGTATATATGACCATGAACGTATCATACTAGCTTTGTTTAAATGCTCTACATCCTTAATGTTTTTTGTTGCTTTCTTTGCAATTATTGAGACTGCATCAAATAGCTTACTATGATTATATATTCATCAATGCTTTATAAGTAATATTTTGCTTATTTATTTTATATTGTTTAGAGCAGTGTCTAGGATATGGCAGCTGCCCAGCCATGGAAGACCTTAGGGACCTTTGGCCCATGGGAGGCTGAATTTGAGGACAAGCCCTCTTGCTGGAGGTGAGTCAGCTGGTACCAGCTGGATCAGTAAACAGGCAACCAGGGAGGAACCTCTGTGATCAGTGGTTAGATCAGCTTTCTGGTCTCTACACACCATTTACATTTAAATATACACTTAGCCTTGTGTTAATATGACTGATGGTTCTCTGGCTAGCTCAATGCCTGTTACATAATAGGTTTAAGTATAAATATATATGTGTNCTTGGCAAAAGGTAGAACGTTATCCCACATCCAGTGGCTTCTAAGTCAAGAGTGTAATTTAGCTTAGCATCCGACAGTCCTGCTGCCTCCCCACCCAGCCCAGACAGCCCTGGCTCTCGTGTGTGCTGCAGAGCGCCTGCCGGAGATGACCACCCGCCTCTCCGCCTCCTCTCAGGCCCACCCTGTCTCCCAGTGTTTACCCTGCGTGACCTCCCCTTTAGAGACAGGTGTTTTCCAGGCTGTTTCCTCAGCTCTCAGCCCCTCTCACTCCAAACGCTTTCTGCCCGTCTTTTCCTATACGATGGCTTCAGCAGATGGCTCCTCGATCCTTGTCCCCAGCAGGCGTCCCTGACCACCAAGCTCTGGGCCTGCGCTCTCCAGAACAGTAGTTTCTGGCTGTCTCTTATACACATCTGGTAGGGAGTGGGGAGATATCTTCTCTTATCTGTCCACACAGTTTTCATGCAACTTTCCTCATCTCATCCCTCTAGGAATGAACACAGAAGCTAGTCCTGTTGAGTCAACCATGGTCCCCCTATGGTTGCTGTTGCAGGAAGGGCAGATGACCTGAACTAGGCCAAGGTAACTTAACACTTGCCTTTTGTTGGAGCTAAGGAGGAAGACATTTTTCCAGTTGGAGTTGATAGACTTGGAGCACGTAATTCTGGACTTTCCAGGGGACACCACAGGAGGACATCCTGCCTGAAAGCGAAGCCCATGGGCAAGGAGGAGAACAGAGAGGAGGACACTTCAGATCCTAGGACTTTGTTGATAACACTGCCTGAGGGCATCCCTGGAACTTCCCAGTGAAATGAACAAACAGATTCCCTTTCCTTCGAGGTGAGTCTGAGTTATGATTCTGTTTATGAAAGAGCCTTGATGAGGGATCTTTCACAAGACTAGTTCCCCAGGTTCATAGAGCACACAGGGATCTCTTTTCTTAAAGGCTGGAAGGCCTGTACCCCCAGTTGGATCTATCCCCACCTCAGCTGCAGGGACAAAGTGCTTGGCTTGTTTTAGTTAAAAATTTTGCCATTATACCTAAACATGGCCCCAGACTCACACCTGCCAACTACAGAAGTGTAACCTGGACACATTTGTATTTCCTTGGTCAAATCTACAAAACTCTATGGCACCCCCATTCTACTTCTGACCCAAGGTGAAAAGCAAATGCAGGAGAGTGGGGACTGGGGTTGGATATTAATGGTTCCCTTATCCAGAGATTCAAAGGTTTGTTGCAAAGTATGATCACCTAAACTACTGAAACCACACTATATTTCACATTCCTTAAACAGCAAGTTGATTAAGGAGGACCCAGAGCCAGGTAAGGCTTCCCTGGTGGCTTAGATGATAAAGAATCTGTCTGCAATGTGGGACACCTGGGTTCAATTCCTGAGTCGGAAAGAACCCCTGGAAAAGAGAATGGCTGCCCACTCCAGTATTCTTGCCTGAAGAATTCCATGGACAGAGGAGACTGGTGGGCTACAGTCCATGGTGTTGCAAAAGAGTCAGACACAACTTAGCAACGGACTACAACAGAGAGGACCATTGAATAAAAGCAGTTCACTCCCTTGCTGCTGCTGCTGCTGCTGCTGCTGCTAAGGTGCTTCAGTCATGTTCAACTCTGTGCGACCCCATAGATGGCAGCCCACCAGGCTCCTCTCTCCCTGGGATTCTCCAGGCAAGAATACTGGAGTGGGTTGCCATTTTCCACTCCAATGCATGCATGCATGTTAAGTCACTTTAGTCGTGTCCAACTTTGTGCGACCCTATGGACAGCAGCCCACCAGACTCCTCTGTCCACGGGATTCTCTAGGCAAGAATACTAGAGTGGGTTGCCATTTCCTCCTCCATAGCAGATGGTATATCCCCTCAGCACATCCAGTTCCCAAACATGAATAGGGCTTTCACTGTCAGCCCTGTGCCTCTCTCTGCAGACCCTCCCTGACCACAGGAGCATTTCAACCCCTCAGTCAGGCCTGATGTACTGGGCAAGGTATGTGCTTCCTGTGTCTCAAAGGACAAGAGATAGTTGATGATAGACACCCCAGCTTCCTTGACCTTCATATGGGACCACCCTGAGGTGTTTTCACAGTTTTCTGGAGACCCCAGTTGCCCACTGACATATCTTACACACTCTACATTGGTTCCTTCCCTTCCCAATCTCACTTCCTCTTTTGCATACAAGTTCTTCCCAGGATCATCTCCCAAATAAATGACTTGTACTTAAATTCTTGTTTACGTGTCTGCTTTGGGGGAAACTCAACCTGCTTTCGTGATTTAATCACCAATCTGTGTCCTACTCTTGCAACCCATGGACTGTAGCCTGCCAGGCTCCTCCATCCACGGGATTTCGCAAGCAATAATACTGGAGTGGCTTGCCATTTCCTTCTCCAGGAGATCTTCCTGACTTAGGGATTGCACCTGCATCTCCTATGTGACCTGCATTGGCATATGGATTCCTTACCACTCAACCATCAGAGAAAGCCTTTTTGGCAACACCCAATTCATTTGCTTATGACCACCCATTTTTTTAGCAGTGTACTTTCTGACTCTGGGACTATCTCTCCTTTGGTTCCTTGGAAAGTGTGGCATGGTTCTCAAATTCATGAATAGTTTCTGCTCCTCTCTACCCTACTACTTGTTGCCTGGCTGCCTTGGATCATCAAGGAAAACAAAAATATGAAAACACCAGTACATGGTCCCCACAACAAAAGCAGGTCATTCAGACTCCTCTTTCATATCTGCCCCACCACAGACAAATAGTAGCTNTTTGGTTCCTTGGAAAGTGTGGCATGGTTCTCAAATTCATGAATAGTTTCTGCTCCTCTCTACCCTACTACTTGTTGCCTGGCTGCCTTGGATCATCAAGGAAAACAAAAATATGAAAACACCAGTACATGGTCCCCACAACAAAAGCAGGTCATTCAGACTCCTCTTTCATATCTGCCCCACCACAGACAAATAGTAGCTATTAGGATCTTTGACATTTATTTCTTTTTCTTACTAGGCTTCCCTGGTGGCTCAGAGGGTAAAGCATCTGCATTACAATGCGGGAGACCCAGGCTGGATCCCTGGGTTGGGAAGACCCTCTGGAGAAGGAAATGGCAACCTACTCCAGTACTCTTGCCTGGAACTTTTAAATTGCAAAAGTGCCAGTACATTACGTAAAATTAACAAATACATGTAAGCAAAGGAAGAAAGATTTTTAGAAAATCAGCAATATTAAAATTTATGGTGGGAGGAGGAATGTATTCTGCCTTTAGATAAAGATAAGAAAAAAGAAGACAAGACTCTCTTGCCACTTCACAACATATTCTACTCAAGTCTTAGCCAGGAAAATTAGACGAGAAAAGAAAAGAAAAGCACCAAGATTTGAAAGGAGGAAGCAAAAATTCTTCTATTGGTATATAGAAACAATTAATGAATACACACACATGAACACAGAAATACACTTATTAGGACTGATAAATGAGTTCAGCAAAGTTGTAGGATATAAGATCAATATACGAAAACCAATTTAATTTCTATACACTGGCAATAAACAGTCTGAAAATGAAATTAAGAAAATGATTTCATTTTCAATAACATCAGAAATAATACATTGCTTATAAATAAACTAAACCAAAAGGTACAAAATTGTATAATGGAAAATACAAAACATTGTCAAAAAATTAGAGAAACTATAAATAAAGGCAAAGATATCCCATGGTCATGGATAAGAAGACTTAACACTGTCCAAATTGGTCTTCAGATTCAATACAATCCCTTGTAAAATCCAGCCACATTTCTGTAGAAACTGCAGAAATTTATGATCAAGAATAGCCAAAATAATCTTAGAAAAGAACTCACATATCTCATAACTTACTACAAGGTTACCTATTTCATAACTTCTTACAAAGCGTGGTAATCAAGAGAGTGTGGTATTGACGTAAGGGATAGAGACCGCAGTCCAATAAATAAACCCTTGTATATATATGCAATGAGTCCATTGAGTCTTGACAAGTGTGTCAAGACCATTCAATAGAAAAAAATTTGTCTTTTCAACAAATGGTGACAACTGCATATCCACAAGAGGAAGAAAGAAGTTATATCCTTATCTCACACTTACACGTAAAAATTAACACCAGTAATAAATTTAAATGTAAAAGTTAAATCTATAAAGTTCTTAGGAGAAAGCATGCAATAATTTTTGTGATCTGTATTAGGAAATGCTCTCAGATGCAACACCTAAAGCACGCAGCCTAAGTGACTCAGTCATGTCCGACTCTTTGTGACCCTGTGGATTGTAGCCCACCAGACTCCTCTGCCCATAGGGTATCTCCAGTCAAGAATACCAGGAATGAGTTGCCATGCCCTCCTCCAAGGGGCCTTCTCACCTTAGGGATCATTAAAGTTCTTAGGAGAAAGCATGCAATAATTTTTGTGATCTGTATTAGGAAATGCTCTCAGATGCAACACCTAAAGCACGCAGCCTAAGTGACTCAGTCGTGTCCGACTCTTTGTGACCCTGTGGATTGTAGCCCACCAGACTCCTCTGCCCATAGGGTATCTCCAGTCAAGAATACTAGGAATGAGTTGCCATGCCCTCCTCCAAGGGGCCTTCTCACCTTAGGGATCAAACTCCGGCCTCCTGCCTTGCAGGCAGATTCTTTGCTAGATGAGCCACCGGGGAATCGGGGACAAAAGAGAAAAATAAATGATTTTGTCAAAGTAAAAATCTCTGTGTTACAAATTATATAATCAAGAAAGTGAAAAGGTAACACACAGAATAAGGGAAATTATTTGAAAATCATATATCTCATAAGGCTCTTATATCAAGAATATCTCAGTTCAGTTCAGTCGCTCAGTCGTGTCCGACTCTTTGCGACCCCATGAATCACAGCACGCCAGGCCTCCCTGTCCATCACCAACTCCTGGAGTTCACTCAGACTCACATCCATCGAGTCCGTGATGCCATCCAGCCATCTCATCCTCTGTCGTCCCCTTCTCCTCCTGCCCCCAATCCCTCCCAGCATCAGAGTCTTTTCCAATGAGTCAACTCTTCGCATGAGGTGGCCAAAGTACTGGAGTTTCAGCTTTAGCATCATTGCTTCCAAAGAACACCTAGGGCTGATCTTTAGAATGGACTAGTTGGATCTCCCTGCAGTCCTAGGGAAGTCCAAAAGAATTCATGCAACCTAATAACAAACTTAATAATAAAAAGATGAATAGCCCAATTAAAAATTGGCCACATAATCCAAATAGACAATTTGCTAAAGAAGATATACAAAGTCCAATAAGTTCATATGAAGATGTTCAACATCATTAGACTTTAAGGATCTACAAACCAAAACTCTAGGAAACCACTTTACATATATCACAATGAATGTATTTAAAATGACAGACAATATCAAGTGTTGATGAGAATGTGAAGAAACTGAAACCCTCATGCATTTCTGGGGTGAATGTAAAACTGTGCAGCCATTTTACAAAATAGTTGGAAAATCCTAAAAAAGTTAAACATGGAATTATCATATGACTCCACAATTTCACTCCTAGGTATATACCCAATACATAAAAGTAGAGCTTTAAGACAATTTTGTACACAAACCAACGTTCATAGCAGCATTATAACAGCTACAAAATGGAAACAATCCACACCTATCAAATGATGAATAAAAAGGTAACTGTGGTATATACAAAAAATGTATTATTATGATCCAGCAATAAAAAGGAATATATTACTTGATACATGCTGCAACATGGCTGAACCATGACTGAACTGACTAACTGAAAGAAGTCAGTCCCCAAAGGCCACATCTTGATTCCACTGATACGGAATGTCCATAACAGGCAAAACTATAGGAACAAATATATGTTAGTGGTTCATGTTCCCAGAACTAGTAGGGAAGTATAATAGGGAGCAACTGCATTGCAGGATTTCTTTTTGGGGTGAAGAAAGTGTTCTAAAATTAGATTGTGATGATAAGTGTCAGTTCAGTTCAGTCGCTCAGTCATGCCTGACTCTGCGACCCTATGGATTGCAGCATGTCAGGCTTCCCTGTCCATCACCAACTCCTGGAGCATTCTCAAACTCAAGTCCATCAAGTCGGTGATGCCATCCAACCACCTCATCCTCTGTCATCCCTTTCTCCTCTTGCCCTCATTCTTTCCCAATATCAGGGTCTATTTCAATGAGTCAGTTCTTTGCATCAGGTGGACAAAATATTGGAGCTTCAGCTCCAGCATCAGTCCTTCCAATGAGTATTCAGGACTGATTTCCTTTAGGATTGCCTGGTTTGATCTCCTTGAAGTACAAGGGACTTTCATGAGTCTTTTTCAATACCTAAGTTCAAAAGCATCAATTCTTTGGCACTCAGTTTTATGGTCCAACTCTCACATCCATATATGACTACTGGAAAAACCATAGGTTTGATTAGACGGACCCTTGTTGGCAAAGTAATGTCTCTGCTTTTTAATATGCTGCCTAAGTTTGTCATAACTTCTCTCCCAAAGAGTAAACATATTTTAATTTCATGGCTGCAGTCACCATCTGCAGTAATTTTGGAGCCCCCAAAATAAAGTTTCTCACTGTCTCACCATTTATTTGCCATGAAGTGATGGGACCAGATGCCATGATCTTCATTTTTCAAATGCTGAGTTTAAAGCCAGCTCTTTCACTCTCCTCTTTCTCATATTTTAATTTCATGGCTGCAGTCACCATCTGCAGTAATTTTGGAGCCCCCAAAATAAAGTTTCTCACTGTCTCACCATTTATTTGCCATGAAGTGATGGGACCAGATGCCATGATCTTCATTTTTTGAATGCTGAGTTTAAAGCCAGCTCTTTCACTCTCCTCTTTCATTTTCATCAAGAGGCTCTTTAGTTCCTCTTCACTTTCTGCCATAAGGGTGGTGTCATCTGCAGTCAGAGGTTATTGATATTTCTCCTAGCTGTCTTGATTCCAGCTTGTGTTTCATCCAGCCTGACATCCTGTACAATGTATTCTGCATATAGATTAAATAAGCAGGGTGACAATATACAGCCTTGATGTACTCCTTTCCTAATTTGGAACCAGTCCATTGTTCCATGTCTGGTTGCTTCCTGACCTGCATATTTCCTAGGAGGCAAGGAAGGTGGTCTGGTATTCCCATCTTTTTAAGAATTGTCCAGTTTGTTGTGACCCACACAGTCAAAGGCTTTAGCGTAGTCCATGAAGCAGAAGTAGATATTTTTCTTTGAAATTCTCTTGCTTTTTCTATGATGCAACAGATGTTGCCAATTTGATCTCTGGTTCCTCTGCATTTTCTAAATCCAGCTTGAACATTTAGAATTTCCTCCTACCATCTTGTTGAGGTTTCTCCTTTGCCCTTGGATGTGAGGTATCTTCCTTTGGTGGGATCCAACATTCTCCTGTCTATGGTTGTTCAGCAGTGAGTTGCAATTTTGGCACTCTCGCAAGAGAAGATGAGTGCTTATCCTTCTACTCCACCATCTTTTCATCTTCGATGAAAATGTACAAAGTGTTCACTTTTACAGATTGTGATGTACAGCCCTGTAAATGTACTAAAATCTGAATTGCACAACTTAATTCTAGGAAATATGTGATATGTGAACTTTATCTCAGTAAAGCTGGTTTTAATAATTCCCACTTTCCAGAGAAAATCACTACTGATACATTTAGTAAGGGGAATGTTCAAGGTACAAACATATATATAAATAAAAATGTCATACTGTATATAACTATCTGTAAAAATTCTTTCTTTGGAGTAGTATTACATAACCATCTGTGTCATTAAATTTTTTTATAATTCATTTTTAAGATATGCATTAATTTTATATGTGTACTCTATCCTTTGTCTAAATAATCTTGGCTAAATGTTTCTTTCTTCTAATGTGTTGCTACTGTAAACAATACTGTACCAAGTAACTTTTCAACTAACTGGATCAATAGTAGGCATATTTTGATGACATAAAATACAAATTCCCTTGAAGAATGCATCACTTTTTTCTTCCAAAGGCAGTTCAAAGGTGTGTCCATTTTCCCACACTGACTACAACTGGTGTTAACCATTTAAAGAGTTTTGCCAATTTTATTTGGGTTATTCTTTCTGATGAGGAGTAATTGTCCATACACTCTAAGCTGAGTCTGCATAATGCAAGGAAGCGAAAGAAAGATATATTGGATATGTGGTGGAGAGAAACTTGTTGAGATATTTTTCAAGAATTTGACTTACTGATCCCATACATTTACTGGTCCTGGTCAGAGAATCCAAAAGGAAGAAGTCCATATTTCCACCACATTTCAAGGCTGCCAATACACAAGGCCTTATTTTCTTCTAATGTGTTGCTACTGTAAACAATACTGTACCAAGTAACTTTTCAACTAACTGGATCAATAGTAGGCATATTTTGATGACATAAAATACAAATTCCCTTGAAGAATGCATCACTTTTTTCTTCCAAAGGCAGTTCAAAGGTGTGTCCATTTTCCCACACTGACTACAACTGGTGTTAACCATTTAAAGAGTTTTGCCAATTTTATTTGGGTTATTCTTTCTGATGAGGAGTAATTGTCCATACACTCTAAGCTGAGTCTGCATAATGCAAGGAAGCGAAAGAAAGATATATTGGATATGTGGTGGAGAGAAACTTGTTGAGATATTTTTCAAGAATTTGACTTACTGACCCCATACATTTACTGGTCCTGGTCAGAGAATCCAAAAGGAAGAAGTCCATATTTCCACCACATTTCAAGGCTGCCAATACACAAGGCCTTAACTGGCCAGGTTGAGACCTGGTGCATTATGTCTTGATGATCTAGAAACAAGGATGCTTGAATTTTTCTGCACATATGGTACTGCCTCCAGGCTCATGTGTTTCTGGAGAGTGGGGGCCATGAACCATTCTTTGATTCATAAACTCAACCAAATCATACCTGGCATAGAGATTTACACACAAAAATAAAATTTCTGAATGCTAGATAGTAGCATTGGATACTGGAACAGGGAAAGGGCATTAGAGGGAAAAGTGATGAAATCCAAATAAAGTTTGGATTAGTTAATAGTAATTCATCAATGTTTCAACAAGTCTACCATAATTATGCAAAACAGCAACATTAAGGGAAACTGGGTAAAAGGACTCTTTGCAACTTTTCTGTAAATCCAAAATTATTTCAAATTTTTGAAAAAAAAAAAACTTCAAAAGTAAAAAATAAAAACAATAAATAAGTCTTTTATCCATAAATGTCAACCATTAATTCACTCATTTATTCACCTCGACAAGGGCATGACAACCCACTCCAGGATTCTTGCCTGGAGAATCCCCATGGACAGAGGAGCTTGGCAGTTTATAATCCATGGGGTCACAAAGAATTGGACATGTCTGAGCAACAAAACACATTCACCTATCATGTGAGGTCAGCTAATTCTAAAACTAAAGAAGGACATTTGGCAGGACAACCTGCCAGAAGGGTGCAACATATTTCCATCAGTAACAGGATCACATGGACATATGCAATTAAAAGTTTCCACCTTGACCCTGTAACTGAACTATACATCTTAGAGGTTAGAGAAGACAGGGCTACAGCTTTTATTTAGAATTCCTGAGTTAGTTCAATATGTTCATTTTATTGACAGGAAAATGGAACTCACAGAGAGAACAGAATTGTCTTCATTCTTTTTCTGATCATTATTTTTAAATGACCTTAAGCTGGAATCAAGATTGCTGGGAGAAATATCAATAACCTCAGATATGCAGATGACTCCACCCTTATGGCAGAAAGTGAAGAGGAACTAAAAAGCCTCTTGATGAAAGTGAAAGTGGAGAGTGAAAAAGTTGGCTTAAAGCTCAACATTCAGAAAACGAACATCATGGCATCTGGTCCCATCAATTCATGGGAAATAGATGGGGAAACAGTGGAAATTGTGTCAGACTTTATTTTTATGGGCTCCAAAATCACTGCAGATGGTGATTGCAGCCATGAAATTAAAAGACGCTTACTCCTTGGAAGAAAAGTTATGACCAACCTAGATAGCATTCAAAAGCAGAGACAGTACTTTGCCAACAAAGGTCCATCTAGTCAAGGCTATGTTTTTTCCAGTGATCATGTATGGATGTGAGAGTTGGACTGTGAAGAAAGCTGAGCACTGAAGAATCGATGCTTTTGAACTGTGGTGTTGGAGAAGACTCTTGAGAGTCCCTTGGACTGCAAAGGAGATCCAACCAGTCCATTCTGAAGATCAGCCCTGGGATTTCTTTGGAAGGAATGATACTTAAGCTGAAACTCCAGTACTTTGGCCACCTCATG
>SJYX01023815.1:165361-189026 GCA_006410675.1 Oreotragus oreotragus | reverse complement strand
AGGGGACAACAGAGGATGAGATGGCTTGATGGCATCACTGACTCGAAGGATGTGAGTCTGAGTGAACTCCGGGAGTTGGTGATGGACAGGGAGGCCTGGCGTGGTTGCGAAGAGTTGGACATGACTGAGTGACTGAACTGAACTGAACTGAAAGAGGTATTTACTCACCCGTGTTTTTCTTCGAACTTGAGTGTTGACACTTTAGAGTCCAAAGGATCCAGGGGACTTCTTGCATGCTTTTTGGCTCTTTTCTCCTGGGTAGGCCCATTCAGAAGGAGGCTTGGTCCTACCACCTCTCGTTCATCTAACAAGGCCACTCCGAGTAACTCTTGGAGAGATTGTTTCCTAATTGGAGATTACAGCTTTTAACAATGTTTTCTGAAAGAGAATGAAGAGGGTCTTTGAGGCTCTTCAGTGGCTTCCTGCCATGCAGTTGTGTTATTGCTAAGTATCCTTCTGCCCTCTCAAAGTCTTCTGAATTTTTCTAAAAAGCAACAATAATTTGAATAATTACAAAACTGAAAATATTTTTTTCTGTGTATTCTGTTTTCCTCCAAGCAAGAGCTGTGCTTTCATCTGATACATAAAAGAGCAATGGTTCTCTGATGAACTAAGACACATGGAATATCTAATTAACATTAAAATATTGTCTCTCATCATTAGCTTCATTCGCACTGAAAGTGTCAGTTCTCAAGAAAGCAGTGCAGAGGCGGTGACCTAATCTCACTTTAAAAAAGAAAAAAAAAAACATGCAAATTAAAGTAAAAAGGAGAATGTGTTTTACTTATAGGACAGTGGCTTGCTAAGCCCACTGCCTGGGGATGGCTTCCCTGCCTCAAGGCCCTGAACACTTTCTGACACTCAGCCCCATCTTAAATGTGTCTACTACCATCCCTGTGTGTTTCTATCATCTCTGGATCTCTGCAGAAGGACCTGACAATCTCAGGGTGTCTAGGGCTGTTACCTGAAGCTGTTTAACTCCAGCCAGTGGCAGAGAAGCTGAGGACCTCATTAGGACAAAAGCAATCTGGCTGCTATGTCCACCTTCATGGAGCCTCAAAAAACTGTCCCAGGTGAGCTCACAGGAGTTACAGAAGACTAAATAAACTGGTTTCAACAGCCTTCCAGAAATGGATTAAAATGTCTCAGTGAATGTTTTATCACCAAGAAAGGTGCAAAACAGTCTGGAATGGAGTCCCATAATAAGTAAGAATATATTTAAGATTTTGGAACTCCAAGGGGCCAAGAGATGTTGCATTCTCCATGACCTCATAATTCCCATGGATGCCAGCATGCTGAGCAGCATCCATGTTCTTCCTGTGTGTCCCTCTGTTGCCCTGAAAAAACAATGATGTTCTATTTAAATTGCCTCCTGTTGGTCCTCAAGCTGACCACAGACACATTAGCAGACCCAATTAAAATTCACTAAATAAAACCATGCAACTGAGCCCTAAGCTCATGAGAAATTACAAATAGTTAGGTTTTTTAAAGGACTTAATTTTGGAGTGGTCATGCCTCAAACCAAATGGATAAAGAAATCAGTACCTAAGATTGGGGCTATACTGAAACAAAACCCTGAAAATAGGTAGCTTCAGCTTTGGACCTCAGTAGAGAGTAAGACTGGAAAAGCAGCAGTGAAACCCTTAACAGAAGCAGGAAAATGACAATTTATGTTGTTAATGGTCCAGAAATTGTTAAAAACTGATTCCTGTGGCAACATGGGGAATAAAAATTAACTTGCTTTTGACACTGAAAAAATGATTTGCAGCAAGAGTTTTGAAAGTGTTGACGAATTACATCTCATTGTATATGGTAAGCGGAGAAGGCGATGGCACCCCACTCCAGTACTCTTGCCTGGAAAATCCCATGGACAGAGGAGCCTNCTTGCTTTTGACACTGAAAAAATGATTTGCAGCAAGAGTTTTGAAAGTGTTGACGAATTACATCTCATTGTATATGGTAAGCGGAGAAGGCGATGGCACCCCACTCCAGTACTCTTGCCTGGAAAATCCCATGGACAGAGGAGCCTGGTAGGCTGCGGTCCATGGGTTGCGAAGAGTCAGACACGACTGAGTGACTTCCCTGTCACTTTTCACTTTCATGCATTGGAGAAAGAAATGGCAATCCGCTCCAGTGTTCTTGCCTGGAGAATCCCAGGGACAGGGGAGCCTGGTGGGCTGCCATCTATGGGGTCACACAGAGTCGGACACGACTGAAGTGACTTGGCAGTAGCAGCAGCAGTAGCAGTAAGATAGTAAAAAAGAGATAAAAGTCAAACACTAGCCACTTTGCAATCAGAACATAGACAGAATATAGAAAGGCAAGAACTAGCAGAATTAGAAAGATAATTTTTTTTTTTCTCTCTAGACCCTCCAGTTGGGTAAAGATTCAAAATAAAATGAGGAGGTTCTAGGTCTGGGTAAGGTAAAGGAAGCACATCCCATCTGATTTCTTCCACTGACTGCAAGTGCAAAATCTATACAAAAGGCACAAAGCAGCTCTTTCATAACTTTGAAAGTAAATAGTATTATGCATATTAGGGAAAAGACTAGCATTCAAAATATCATCAAATGGGTGAACGGCACCAAACAGAAAGTCCACCTTTTGTGTCACTGGAGTTCCAGAAGAAGAGAAAGAGGTAAAAGAGGAAAAGGTATTCATAGAAATAATGCCTGAAAAACTCCTACATTTGAAGACAAACATAACCTATAGATTCAAAAAGCTAAGCAAATTCCAAATAGGATAAACCCAAAGAAATTCATGTGGAAAATTCTTTAAGAGATGGGAATACCAGACCACCTGACCTGCCTCTTGAGAAACCTGAAGCAACAGATAAAACTGGACATGGAACAACAGACTGGTTTCAGATAGGGAAAGGAGTACACCAAGGCTGTGTATTGTCACTCTGCTTATTTAACCTATATGCAGAGTACATCATGAGAAATGCTGGGCTGGAAGAAGCACAAGCTGGAATCAAGATTGCCAGGAGAAATATTAATAACCTCAGATATGCAGATGACACCACCCTTATGGCAGAAAGTGAAGAGAAACTAAAAAGTCTCTTGAGGAAAGTGAAAGAGGAGAGTGAAAAAGTTGGCTTAAAGCTCAACATTCAGAAGATGAAGATCACGGCATCTGGTCCCATCACTTCATGGGAAATAGATGGGGAAACAGTGGAAACAGTGTCACACTTTATTTTGGGGGGCTCCAAAATCACTGGAGATGGTGATTGCAGCCATGAAATTAAAAGACNTTACTGCTAAAGCCCTAAAGATGCTGCAACACCAGCCCAGTAACATCACTGACTTCTTAGGAGAGCCAGTAAAGAGATTGGCCCTCATCCCAGGTTGTTTGGAGGCTGTTGAACAAGCTGAGCATCCTTAATCCAGTCATATTGCTCCAGTCTCAGTAGAGACTCAGTCTATTTGGAGGATTTTATAATTTGGGAATGACTAGGACATGTTTGTAAAGCAAAATAATTAATGACTAGGATAGTTACTCTAAAAGGAAGAGAGAATGTCATCTCACCTCTCAGATATACGTGTTTTTAAATCCAGCTTTCTGATCTCCTCAGTGTCTACGTGATCAGTTGGTCAGTTGTCCAGAATCCACAGTGGTGGAAAGATGCACTCCAGGATTTCTACCATTCAATTGTTCAGAGTGTTTATGACACGTGGGTTTCCTGTGGGTCAGTTAGTAGGCAGCTCACTGTGGGCTGCTTAATTTTCTCCAGATGGTGCTTGCAGAGTGAGGGAAACAGAGAGGCTGTGGTGACTACTGCAGGAGGGGAGCTGTGGGCTCCAGAACATTTCCCCTGATTAAAAAGGAAACTATGAATTTGGGGATCCACAACTTGTGAATGTCCTGGAGAATCACAAGGATACACCACAAGAGAAACACTTGTCAGTCAGGGGGAATTTTAGATCAGTCCATCTGGGCCAAGAGAAGGCTACAATAGCACCATGTAAGTCAGTGATGTCAGAACTTTCCCATCTTGTTACCATCTACCCTGTTCCAACATGGCCCAAGGAATGAAGATCCAGAGAGGGAGAGAGAAGAAACTTGCAGAGATGGACACATGTGCACTTCCTGGTAGGTACCGAGGGTCTCAGCAGGGGAGAGGGAAAGATTGAATAGGCTGAATATGAGATGGAGCTGACACTTGACTGACTGGGACTTGTGAAACCCAGAGTGATAGAATGTGTGGAATGGCTGAAAGGTGATACAGAAAATGAGGATGCAGTGGAGTGTGGGTGACGACAGCCTCTGGAGGAGGATGAGCCAGATCATGTTTCTTTCTGCTATTGTCTCTACCTTTGTGTCCCCCAGAAATTTCATATGATGAAATCCTGATTCCCATGCTTATCCATAGGTGATGCCTTTGTGAGGTGATGAAGTTATAAGGATGGAACCTCCTCAATGAGATGAATGCTTTTATATATAAGAGACACACAGAGCTCCCGAGCCCTCCCCCGTGTGAGGATATAGTAAGAAGTGTGTGACCAGAAAGGACCCTGCATGACCACGCTGTGGGAATCCATTTACGTTGTTTTTAAGCCTGTGATATTTTGTTATAGCAACCCAGAAGGACTAAGACAGCATCCTAACAATCTTTAGACAGTTCAGTAAACCTCATGCTATTTATACAAAGGTGCAAAGCATTTGTATTGTCTGGTATGACACTGTGATAGTTGGCTGACAGGTCATAGCTGGGTTTCATAANTATAGCAACCCAGAAGGACTAAGACAGCATCCTAACAATCTTTAGACAGTTCAGTAAACCTCATGCTATTTATACAAAGGTGCAAAGCATTTGTATTGTCTGGTATGACACTGTGATAGTTGGCTGACAGGTCATAGCTGGGTTTCATAAAAAATTCTGAGAATTCCGTCTTCTTGGTAGCATGACCAGAACCATGAACAATTGTCTAATACTTTGATTCTAATAACTTGACCCAGAATAATTTGCTGTGATTCTTAAGTAATCTCTTAATGGTTTTCTTTGTAATGCTAGTTTCTGCCATTTGTGACTAATTTTAATAGGAGCTTCATTCTCTCAATTGTAGGGGTGGATTTTCTTTTGATTTTCTATTAAATGAAAATAAAAAAATGTTAAGAAATTGCCCTTTTAGATTTTGATGTCTCTGCAGAGTCTTTGTTTATTTTCTTAAGAAGAAAACAATTTCACAGAGCATGCACTAAAAAGCTATAAATTTTAAAGAAGCTTGCTATGGAACAGATCATTATGACCACCTCAGAGATGGATGGGATGGATGTGGGTTTAGCACGAGTTGTTGATTCGGCACAACAGGATCTCGGTATAAATGTCAACTTTACGTGAATCCCTCTGCAGGCACTTGAACAGTTTATAAAATGCAGAATGACGAATATCTTCATCGCTGGACACCAGGGATGGGAGTTCTGACCAGAATATGCGATTCTCAGTCAGCCGCCTTACTGGAAAAATAATCTGGATACCCAAAAGATAATGACTTCTTATGTGTTTTATTAGTATTTGCTTATTATCTTTTTGCTTCTAATTATCACAATAAGATTTGGGGAAGACATACGAATATAAAACTCTCTAGATATGGATTTTGGAACCAGCCTATGAGAAAACTATTAGGAATCTAAACTTTAGAAACAACTCAAGTTTAGTTTTAATTTTCTCTTTTCTTCCTTCCCACTCTCATCCTTTGATCTGATGAGAACAGAGAAACAAGTGGAATTTTAATAGCAGATGTCCTGGGTTACTTTGAAGACAATGCTCATCTTGGAAATTCTGTTCTCTAGTTCTCTTACTCTTGAAAATATTTCAACCATCTGTGCCCAGGAAGAGGCAAGATTTTGGTGGAATTGTGTGCAATGCAGGGAAGGCTGCACATGTCAAAAATTGCAGTGAAATTCTGATTCCTTTACAGTAGAGTCTATCACTATGAATGAGTAGGCTCCTGGTTTATATAGTAGCAGTCTAGAATATAGAAGTCATGAATCTTTTTCTTACAAAATGAGATATTTCAAAGCACCTTACGCATTACAAAGGTCACCTCTTTCATTCACGAACAAAGCAAGAAAGCCCTTTGCAGGACACTCACGTGGCTGAATTGCCTCTCTATGAATTTTTGAAGTTCTTGTACATTTTTCACATTCTCTCTGGCACTTGATAGGATAGTTTCTGAGACTTCTTTCATACTCCGCAGCTCTGTGACTAGATGATTCAGAGGTCTATTCCAGGAGTACAGTAATATGAGTATAAACTGACTAAGGTCTTCATTCTAAGCAACCAGAAGAAACAATCTCATTAAAATAATCATAATTCAGTGATTTTGGTAACATGTAATCTTTACTCAGAGCAGCTGAGCTAAAAACTTTTGTTTTTTTCTATGTGTATGCAGAAATATTTGAAGGTAGTAAAAGTTGCAAAATTATAAAATATAAGCTATTGGTTCACACTTTGATGAATTATTAAAAATCTAGGTTATGTTAGGAACTAATTCTTCTGATGAGGTCTAATTTATAACATGAAGAATTTTTTTTCCTCTGAAATTCTACGACCACTCAGTGAGTTCTTTTATGTTGTGTATTTTTGTGAGAAAAATCTAAGTATTTTATGGCATGTCAGTATGTGCCTGCAGTGCCTGACCCAGAAAAGAGGGATTCCACCTGTACCCACATCATTGACACCCAGTGATTGATTCATATTAATGAATCAGATGAGTCATTTGTATTGGTTTTTGATCGGTAATTGTTTTATGATATTACAACAAAGAGACAAGGAAGAAGACATGGCATTCCTAAACAGACTTCTCTCCTCAGCTGATCCCGACACCAGCCCCCTGCTGACATCAGAAGAGTCTGTTTTGTTGACATGTGTCCGGGCAGAGAATGGCGCGGCGTTGTCTTTAGTAACAGCATCAGTGGGATTCACAATGGAGGGTTTTCCTATGTAGTTCACTACTACTAGCAGAATTGAGCCTGAAAATCCCGGGGGCTGAAGATCTCTAGTTAATATGCTTGATTTTTTTTAGAACCATGAACTGTTTTAGTGGTAAAGAACAAAGAGCTGAGTAGGATTAAATATACTAATACACATAAAGTGCTAAGTAAAATGTATGGCCATGTAGTAACTCTCTTAACCTTATTTAAAAACCCCTCCTCTTCTTCTTTGACCTTTTCCTTTACTTGATTATCCTCATTATTAATGAGCTTAACAGTGGAAAATAATGCTGGTATCATTAAGAAAGTTGTAGAGAGAGAAGACAGTATTTTAAGGGGGGATGCATGTGAAAATATTTTAAATAATATTAGGACGAAGGATAATGCAGTAAATCAGAAAAAAGAGATTATAACTGTGAAAATTTGGAGCTTCCATAAATGATTGAGGCTTGATATGTAAACAGTGTTGTCCTCAGAACAGAGGCAATTGTTGTGGCCATGAGAAGCAAAGCAATGTTTATAGGCTGTTGTAGGAGAGACTTACAATCACGAATAAAAGGTGACAGAGGAGTCATTGAGAATGACGAATGAAAGAGGTGTCAGAGAAGTCGAAGCAGAATCGAGAGCCTTGAAAGGGAGACGTGGTGGCTCGGGTGGTGCAGTATAGGATTCCCATGTAGGAGTCACTAGTAACAGGGAGTACTCAAAACTGGGGTGTGTTTCTTACATATTCATGCATTTTGCAATCTTATATTTACACATGGAAGTTCCCATTCATTTCCTGTTTTCGTACAGAATAGTGTCTAATGCAATGGTTGAACTAAACTTGTCTGCATGGACATTTTATAGATCTGTTATTTATTTTGCTACCACAGATCTTTAGTCATCCCTTGATTTTGCTCATGCTTAATCAAATGCACAATATAATTTCTTTTCAATTTCTTATTGTTCCTCTACCTTTTTCTGCATGTTCATTTACCATAACCTCTAATAATCTGAAGGCTGGTAACCTACATACTGTTTCATTTGATCCAGTGAAAAACCCAGGTGAAAGACTCACAGTCATCTTTAGGGCTTTTTCTCTTTCTTCGGGAGCAGGGATGATATTGGTATGGCAGGGGTTGGTGTCATTGATATAGTACTGTTTGCCCTGGGCATATTTTTCATCCTGTAAGTGATCAGGCAATTAGTTAGGGTTGTCGGGCATTCAGTAGATGAACCCATTACAGGAACATTAACATGTTTGACATTCGTGCAATTTTTTTAATGGGGAGCATCACAAAATTTGAAAGTCATTCTTTTCCTATTTTTCTATACATTGTCTCTATAAAAATGATTTTACATCTAACTGTTCTAACTTTTCTCTTCATTATTTTATTATTCTCTTTTCTTTTTATTTTTTAGCATTTGACCCAAATATAGTATTTTTGTACCAACACTTGGTGCTTCCCAGGTGACATAGTGGTAAAGAACATTCCTGCCAATGCAGGAAATATAAGAAGACTCAGGTTTGATCCCTAGGTGAGGAGCATCCCTTGCAAGAGGGTACAGCAGCATACGCCAGTATTCTTGTCTGGTGAATCCTATGGACAGAGGAGCCTCTTGGGCTACAGTCAGTAGGGTTGCAAAGAGTTGGACACAACTGAAGTGAATTAGAATGCATGCATGCACTTATATTCAACCATTTAATCTCTTGTTTATTGTGGGTTAGAGCCAATATATTCCCTTACAAAGAGTCATACAGTTATGACTTTGACTTATCTCTGAATCCGCACACCAAAAACCTTAGCATTCTTCCCAGGTGCAGAATACAATGTTGTTTATCATGGCAAAATGGTACGTCATAAAAACATGGCAAAAAGTTATAGGAAATACTAAGCAATGGACTGAGAATAAAAGTAGAAAAATCTAGCTAACACATTGATAGAGAAAAACTAATCTTTAGCGAAAGCTATGAACATTTAAAGAGATAACTTGGAAGTGTTGCAGAAAAACTGGACAGTCCAAAATGGAGGATGAAGCAAAACTAGTGAGTAAAAAGAACAAAGTGAATTTAATAGAAACCTTTAGCACTGCTTTTTATTAGCTGTCTGCTCTACTGTGTGCTCTTTGATTGACCTAAAAGAATTAACGTACAACTTTCAAATACCTTCATCAGAAAGAATAATTGTTTCCAATTGTAAACACTCCTTCTATTGTAGCTCAACACGTATTCCCTGCAAATCTTAAAACAATAATTTGTAGCATTAAAAAAACTACCATTATTTGTTTTTGTGAACAGATTTCAGCTTTGTTTAACATGTTCTGTCCACCGAGTCACTGCAGAGCAGTTCTCATTTATTGGCTATTTACGCAAAGAGTCAGACACGACTGAGTGACTGAACTGAACTGAACTGAACTGAACTCTGAGCCTGGAGAAGAAAGCCCAGAGAGACACTGAAGGACCAGAAAATCAACATGCCTCCCTTTCCCCAGTCCCACCTAAAAGTGCTTTATGTCAGGTAGTATTGTGGACTGAATATGTGTTCTTCAAATTCATGTGTTTGAGCCCTAAGTTCCAAAGTACTGTGTTTAGAAAAGGGTTCTGACATTATGGGATCCCATAGACTGTAGTCCACCAGACTCCTCTGTCCATGGGATTACTCAGGCAAGAATACTGGAGTGACTTGCCATTCCCTTCTCCAGGGAATCTTCCAGACCCAGGGATAGAACCCAGGTCTCTCTCATTGCAGGCAGATTCTTTACCATCTGAGCCACCAGCGAAGCCCATTAAGGTTAAATGAGCTCTTAGGGTGGAACACTGATCCAATAGGTTTGGTGTCTTCATGAAGCGAAACAGCAGAGAATTCTCTCTGTGTCTCTGTGTCTTTTATTCTATCTCTCTTCCCCACCCACCACCCTAAGTGAGGATGCATGGAGAGAATCCAGCCTGGGAAGAAAGAATTCTTACCAGAACCTCACCTTGTTGGCACCCTTATCTGGGACTTCTAGCCCCCAGAACTGTGAGAATTATATCTGTTGTTTATTACACTGTTAAATTTCTGTTGTGTATTCCACTGAGTCTATTGTATTCTTTTATGGCATTCTTGGCTGACAAGAATTTACAAAAGAAAATGAATGAAAGGAAATTGAAAAATTATTGCACTTCTTAGGATTCTTTGAGATTACACAAAACTGATCCTTTCTTCGATTTCCACATCTTATGAGCTGATGGTGTTTTTGACCTAGAGTCTGTGTTATATGAAGTTTGGCTGATGCAGCCTTCTTGTTGAAAGGACAGTATAGCTGTCACTTACGTGAAGGTTCCATTTGGGAGCCTGGCCAGCTACAGTCCATGGGGTCGTAAGAATCGGACACAATTTAGCAACTAAACCACCATCACCACAGTACTTACAAACTCATTGAACATTATGTTGGAATGGTTAGCGATATTGCGGGACAGCATGGTGGCAGTGAGAAACAGGTCTCTAAGGGATTCCAGGGGGATGTCAAACACGTCAGGACAGATCGGGCATGTTTTGCCTTGGCACAGGAGCAGATTAGACATGACCAGCAACAGCAGCAGGCAGAACCCTGTTTAAATAAAACATGAGGCATTCTGAGATGATTTAGTCACCTGAGTTTTTCGAATCCATCCTGAGGTGGGAAGTCTTCTTTTTCCCTGTTCCTCTGAGCAGGAGTGGTGCTGTAGTAGCCGAGATGGGGAAGAAGGAGGGCCTTCTGTGTAAATTTACATGGATGATGATATTTGCACAGATAGATAGTTGGAGAAGTAGGATACTCCCTGTAATTTTGTATTGCTGCCAGAAGTATTTCTGTGCTCTGCAAACATTTGAAACTTAATTCTGAGCCAGAGTGTTTAGGCCATTCTTTTAAGACAGTTTAATGTTGGGACTCTGCAGACTCTGGCAGCGAGGCCCTCTAGGAGTTTGTAATTTTCTCTACATTGACAAATGCTTGCATTTTAGACACTGAAATGACAAGAAAAGTCCAGTTGATCTGTGTGGTTTACCATCACGCTGGGGTATGAGTAAACATATGACTGACTGATCGCTACTATTGACTAAAAAGAAAATACTAAGAGAAAAAAGATACTGTATTTTGGATCTGCACACTCACCTTAGTAACCCCATTCACGTCTTTGATACTTTCCCAAAAGCTTTAGAACATCTTAAAATTTGTGTTTCACAAGAACCCTGTGAAATACCCTAATCTTCACTATGATCATCAAGTTATGTTAATGAAGATTCGCAATGACTTGGAGAGGGCAAGTAGTTTTCCCCAGGTCCCATTGTTAGCAGATGCAGGTGACTGGGCACCAATACACTCATCTGTCCACTTCCTGATGTCACATCACACATGCCTGTGGGTTCTTGGTCTGCATGTGTGTAACCGGGACCACATCAAGAGCTTGATGACTGCTGAAAGAGAAAAATATTTATCTTTGACTGCAAAACAGCAGTGACCCTAGAACATTGGTTTTATCTACTTGTTCTGCTCTGTATATAAAACACTCACTGTAAAAGTCTCTGACAATTATCAGTGTGGGGCCCTGGTTCTCCTGGCTAGCCTTTCTTCTAGGTACCTTGACAGCTCTCCTACTTTTATTCATTTTTAATCTTCTCGTTATGTTTGTTTCCTCAAGAAAACAGCAAATAAGTCTCCAAATTTAATACAAGAATATTACCTGGTCAGCACCCAAGATGACATCATTGGCTTTGCGAACAAGGCCTGCCCTTTCCTGACTTTGACTATTTTTAAAATTTATCTGTCTGGTTGGGAGTACATCCTGACAACCCATGGGGCTTAGTTTTTGAACCATTTCCCAACATCTCATCTTTGATAGGAGAACTAGATCTTCATGCTTCCATGATGTATTGTAATATTTCAGAAAGTATTCCTGGCCCTACCTTTGGCCAACAGAAGCATAAAATCATAGAGTCTTCCATGCATGATTTTAATATTACTCTTCCTGTCCATCCTTTGTAAGTAAGCAGAATTTAAGACTGAAGTGAGCAAGAATTGAGTTGAACAAGAGAACTGATAAAATAGAGATTTTATCCTCTTGAATGAGACCTGAACATGTTTCTTTGTCCAATTTACCAGAAGAGTGGTAATTTTGTTAAGGATAAGATATCAGCATTTATTAGGTTTTCTCTGCTCTTCAGTTCAGTTCAGTTTAGTCGCTCAGTCATGTCTGACTCTTTGTGACCCCAAGAATCGCAGCACGCCAGGCCTCCCGGTCCATCACCAACTCCCAGAGTTCACTCAGACTCACATCCATCGAGTCAGTGATGCCATCCAGCCATCTCATCCTCTGTCGTCCTCTTCTCCTCCCGCCCCCAATCCTTCCCAGCATCAGAGTCTTTTCCAATGAGTCAACTCTTCGCATGAGCTGGCCAAAGTACTGGCCTTTCAGCTTTAGCATCATTCCTTCCAAAGAAATCCCAGGGTTGATCTCCTTCAGAATGGACTGGTTGGATGTCCTTGCAGTCCAAGGGGACTCTCAAGAGTCTTCTCCAACACCATAATTCAGAAGCATCAATTCTTCAACGCTCAGCCTTCTTCACAGTCCAACTCTCACATCCATACATGACCACAGGAAAAGCCATAGCCTTGACTAGATGGACCTTAGTCGGCCAAGTAATGTCCCTGCTTTTGAATATGCTATCTAGGTTGGTCATAACTTTTCTTCCAAGGAGTAAGTGTCTTTTAATTTCATGGCTGCAGTCACCATCTGCAGTAATTTTGGAGCCCCCCAAAAATAAATTCTGACACTGTTTCCATTGTTTCCCCATCTATTTCCCATGAAGTGATGGGACCCGATGCCATGATCTTCATTTTCTGAATGTTGAGCTTTAAGCCAACTTTTCGCTTTCCTCTTTCACTTTCATCAGGAGGCTTTTTAGTTCCTCTTCACTTTCTGCCATAAGGTTTGTGTCATCTGCATATCTGAGGTTATTGATATTTCTCCTGGCAATCTTGATTCNCCTGCTTTTGAATATGCTATCTAGGTTGGTCATAACTTTTCTTCCAAGGAGTAAGTGTCTTTTAATTTCATGGCTGCAGTCACCATCTGCAGTAATTTTGGAGCCCCCCAAAAATAAATTCTGACACTGTTTCCATTGTTTCCCCATCTATTTCCCATGAAGTGATGGGACCCGATGCCATGATCTTCATTTTCTGAATGTTGAGCTTTAAGCCAACTTTTCGCTTTCCTCTTTCACTTTCATCAGGAGGCTTTTTAGTTCCTCTTCACTTTCTGCCATAAGGTTTGTGTCATCTGCATATCTGAGGTTATTGATATTTCTCCTGGCAATCTTGATTCCAGCTTGTGTTTCTTCCAGTTCTGCATTTCTCATGATGTACTCTGCATAGAAGTTAAATAAGCAGGGTGACAATACACAGCCTTGATGTACTCCTTTTCCTATTTGGAACCAGTCTGTTGTTCTATGTCCAGTTCTAACTGTTGCTTCCTTGTCTGCATACAGATTTCTCAAGAGGCAGGTCGGGTAGTCTAATATTCCCATCTCTTTCAGAATTTTCCATTTTATTGTGATCCACACAAAGGCTTTCGCATAGTCAATAAAGCAGAAATAGATGTTTTTCTGGAACTCTCTTGCTTTTCCCATGATCCAGCAGATGTTGGCAATTTGATCTCTGGTTCCTCTGCCTTTTCTAAAACCAGCTTGAACATCAGGAAGTTCACGGTTCATGTATTACTGTAGCCTGGCTTGGAGAATTTAGAGCATTATTTTACTAGCATGTGAAATGAGTGCAATTGTGTGGTAGTTTGAACATTTTTTGGCATTGCCTTTCTTTAGGATTGGAATGAAAACTAACCTTTTCCAGTCCTGTGGCCACTGCTGAGTTTTCCAAATTTGCTGGCATATTGAGTGCAGCACTTCCACATAAACATAAATGCAGCATCTACATAAATTTTACCCTATTTTCTTATGTCAGGATGTTGAGGTTTAGCATTAGTATAATTTTATGAACTTCATTTTTCCTTCTGGTGCAGTTTCTGGTATACAGTTTAAGCTGGTTGGCTCCCATCTGGCTTGTTCGTGTTGTCTCCAAAAATTAGAGAACTCTGCTTTCTTTCTAGGCAATATTGCCCCTTGTTTTGATACCATTGATAATATTCTGTGATTTCACTTCCTGCCTCATAAGTTTGTCTTTCTCAATCTACTGTAACTTGAGAACTATGTGCCTCTATGTTGGATTTTTAAAGGTTACATATTTTCATGTATAAAAAATTAATAAGGTCTGAAGCTGGAATCAAGATTGCCAGGAGAACTATCAATAACCTCAGATATGCAGATGATACCACCTTTATGGAAGAAAGTGAAAGAGGAGAGTGAAAAAGTTGGCTTAAAGCTCAACATTCAGAAGATGAAGATCACGGCATCTGGTCCCATCACTTCATGGGAAATAGATGGGGAAACAGTGGAAACAGTGTCACACTTTATTTTGGGGGGCTCCAAAATCACTGGAGATGGTGATTGCAGCCATGAAATTAAAAGACACTTACTCCTTGGAAGAAAAGTTCTGACCAACCTAGATAGCATATTCAAAAGCAGAGACATTACTTTACCAACAAAGGCCCATCTAGTCAAGGCTATGTTTTTTCCAGTGGTCATGTATGGATGTGAGAGTTGGACTGTGAAGAAAGCTGAGTGCTGAAGAATTGATGCTTTTGAACTGTGGTGTTGGAGAAGACTCTTGAGAGTCCCTTGGACTGCAAGGAGATCCAACTAGTCAATCCTAAAGGAGATCAGTTCTGGATGTTCTTTGGAAGGAATGATGCTGAAGCTGAAACTCCAATACTTTGGCCACCTCATGCGAATAGTTTACTCATTGGAAAAGACCATGCTCCTAGGAGGGATGGGGAACAGGAGGAGAAGGGGATGACAGAGGATGAGATGGCTGGATGGCATTACCAACTCGATGGACATGAGTTTGAGTGAACTCCAGGAGTTGGTGATAAACAGGGAGGCCTGATGTGCTGCTTACCATGGGGTCACAAAGAGTTGGACACGACTGAGAGACTGAACTGAACTGAACTGAACTGAAAGAAATTCATGCCAAGATGTATTATAATCAACCTCTGAAAACTAAAGACAGAACAAAAATTTTGAAATCAGTTAGAGGAAAAAGAATGCATTACCTATAGAGGAAAAGGGCTTCCCTGGTGGCTCAGATGGTAAAGAATCTGCCTGCAATGCAGGAGACCTGGGTTCAATCCTTGGGTCAGGAAGAACCCCTGGAGAAGGAAATGGCAACCCACTCCAGTATTCTTGCCTAGAGAATTCCATGGACAGAATCCATGGGGTCACAGAAAAGTCAGACACAACTGAGCAATTAGTACAGCAGTAGGGGAAAAAGTCTCAAACGATAACAACTTATTATCAGAAACCTTAAAGGCCAGAAGGAAATGGCACAATATTTTCAAGGACTGAAATAAAATATTTGTTAAGCCAGACTTCTAAATCCAGCGAGAATATCTTTTAGGAATACAGAGAGAATAAAACATTTCCAAATGAAGGAAAAGTAAGAGAATTTATTGCTAGCAAACTTATCCTGAAATTATGGCTAAGGAATTTCTCTACAAAGAAAGGCAATAACAAAAGAAAGAACTTTGAAATATCAGGAAGGAAGAAAGAAGATGATAAGGGAAAAAATATGGGTCAACACAAAACTTACATCTCTTGTGTTCTCTAAATAATGCTTTATCATTGAAGAAAAGAATACAGTCTAATGTGATTTTCAATATATATAGAGATAACATGTAAGATAATTTTATTATAAAAGGATAGGGTAACAGGATGTAAAAGGAGGTAAAATTTCTGGAATTCATTTGAAATGGTAAAGTGTAGTCATCAGTAGACTTGAATATGTGTGTAACCAAACAGAAGTACTAAAAAGGCTGATCAAAGATATACTCAACAAAAGACTGGCCAGTAGTATGGAGGAGTAGGAAGACCCTGAACTTACCTTCTCCAATGGGAACTCCAAAACTATAACTATTTACAAAGAAGGACTGGAAGACAAGCAAAAAAGATATACAACTAAGATATAAAGAAGGAAACACAATGAGATGGGTAGGAGGGGTGGCGATGTGGTACATTCAAGACCCACACGCCTAAGTGGATGATCCACAAACAAAAGGAAGTTATAATAATTATGATAATTACAGAAGTTCTTCCCAAGAAGCAAGGAGTCCAAGCCCCACATAAGCGTCCTCAGCCTAAGGGTCCTGAAGTGGAAAGACAAGCCCCTAGAACAATTGGCTTTGAAGGCCAGTGGGACTCACTTTCAGGAAAGCTGGAAGAAGACTGGGAAATAGTGGGGCCTGGCCTTATTCACTACAAGTCCCAGAACATAGTCCTATACACCAGTGGGCCCTGCAATGAGAAACTCTGGACCCAAATCCACCCATCAGGAGGCTGGCATCAGCCCCAGGATGCTGTGTGCCCTGTTCTATATATCAGTGGGCACCAGTGCCACCACAGCCTCTCAGCCTGCCATGTCAGGATACAGCCCACCTACAAGAAGGTCAGCACCAACCCCAAAGGTCACCCAGCCTTTCCCATGAGATGACCAACACCAGCCCTGGTACACCTTGAGCCCCTCATCCAGCTGCCCCAGGATTTGGCCCCATACGCTTGTGAGCTGACACCAGTTCCACCAGGACTCCCAGAACCCTGTAGCCAGAGGCCCTATGTCCTGCCTCTATCTACCAGCAGGTCAATATCAGCCCTGGGATCCTCCAGGACACCAGCCTCACCAACCAGCAGGCCAATACCAGGTCTAAGACTCTAGACCCCTCAGAAATCTGACCTGGGACCCAGACCCACTGACCAGTAGGCCAACACCAGCTTTGAAACAACTCAGACTCCACAGATAGTTCTGTAAAAAAAAAAAAAACAGGTTCTGCCCACTAATAAGTTAACACCACATCTGGGATGCCCAGACCTGCAACCACCTACTTTAAAAGGTAGCTCCACCCACAAGTGGGCAAGCACAAGTTCTGAGGTTCCTTGAGTTCTGCAGCAATCTACCCTACCTTGCCCACCAGCAGTCAGAAACCTCCACAGAAGGCAGGCCTGGAAACCAGCCAGACTAGAGGTCACCTATAGTAGAAAGTCCACTACAACAGAAGGACCCATGCAGCCTACACGGGAAGATGCCCCCTAGAACATGTAGCTCTGGTGATCAGAGAGGAGTGTGCTTCTGGGGCATATAGGGCATCTTCTAAAGGCCACTTCTCCAAGGTCGAGAAACAAAATCAACACACCCAATATTCAGTAATAAACACAGCAAACTAGAAGAATATATTCCAAATGAAGGAACATGACAAAGTCCCCCCCAAAATGAATTAAGTAAAGTTGAGATAAGTGATCTATCCAGTAAAGAATTCAAGATAATGATCATAAAGATGTTCAAGAACTCAGGAGAAGAACGGATGAACAAGATAAGTTAGAAGCTTTGAACTAAGAGAAAATATAAAGAACCAACAGATGAAAATTACAATAACTAAAACAAACAAACAAAAAATACTCTGGAAGAAATTAGCACTAGAGTAGATAATACAGAGAAACGCATCAGTGGGCTGAAAGGTAGCATAGTGGAAACCACTGAAACAGCAAAAAATAATATTAAAAAGAAGTGAGAGATTAAGGCATCTCAGTAACAACATCAAGTATATTAACATTCATGTTAGAGGAGTCCCAGAAGGAAGCGGAGAAGGCAATGGCACCCCAGTCCGGTACTCTTGCCTGGAAAATCCCATGGATGGAAGAGCCTGGTGGGCTGCAGTCCATGGGGTCGCTAAGAGTCGGACACGACTGAGCGACTTCACTTTCACTTTTCACTTTCATGCACTGGAGAAGGAAATGGCAGCCCACTCCAGTGTTCTTGCCTGGAGAATCTCAGGGACGGGGGAGCCTGGTGGGCTAACGTCTATGGGATAGCACAGAGTTGGACACGACTGAAGTGACATAGCAGCAGCAGCAGAAGGAGAAGAGAGAGAAGGGGTCAGAGAACATATCTGAAGACATAAGAACTGAAAACTCCCCTAGTCTGAAAAGGAAATAGATATCCAGATCCAGGAAACAGAGAGAGTCTCGACCAGAATCAAGTCATAGAGGACCACACCAAAAAACATTATAATTAAAGCAGAAAAAATTAAAAATATAGATAAAATATTTAAAAGCCTCCAGGGAAACAGGCTTTCAACAAGCTACATACAAGGGAACTCTCATGAGTCTATTAGTTGATTTTTTAGCAGAAACTTTGCAGGCCAAAAGAGAGTGGCATGATGATGAAAGGGAGAAACCTACAAAAATAATCTACCCAGTAAGATTTTCATTTAGATTTGATGGAGAGATAAAGACACAAGTATACCAATGTTGACTGTAGCTTTATTTGCAATAGCTAGGACATGGAAGCAACTTAGATGCCCACTGCCAAATGAATGGATAAAGAAGTTGTGACACATATATACAGTGGAATATTACTCAGTCATAAAAATGAATGTATTTGAGTCAGTTCTAATGAGGTAGGTGAACCTTGAGTCTATTATGTAAAATAAGTCAGAAAGAGAAAAACAAATGTATATCAATGTATATACATGGACTCTAGAAAGATGGTACTGACAAACGTATTTGCATGGCAGTGGTGGAGACACAGACACAGAGAACAGACTTGTGGGCGCAGTGGGAGAAGGAGAGGGAGGGATGAATTGAAACATATACATTATAATATGTAAAACAGATACCCAGTGAAAATTTGGCTGCATGATGAAGGAACTCAAATCCGGTGCTCTGTGACAATCTAGAGGGGCGAGATGTGTAGGAGGTGGGAGGGAGGTTCAAGAGAGGGGACATACGTATACCTATGGCTGATTCACGTTTATGTATAGCAGAAACTCACACAATATTGTAAAGCAACTCTCCTTCAATTAAAAACAAAAATTTTACAATGTTTGTAAGCAAATACTAAAAGAGTTCACTACCACCAAACCGGTTTTACAAGAAATGTTAAAGGGATTTCTCTAAGTAAAAAGGAGAAATACACAACTGGAAATATAAAAATGACAAAAGAAAAAAGTGCCATTGGTAAATAGAAATGTACATTAAAGACTGTAAATTAACCATATGTGAAGTTATTAGGAAGGTTAAAAGAGAGAAGTAGTAAAATCATCTATATCAGCAATAAGGAGCTAAAGAATACATACAAACACGTAAAATGTGAAGTTGAGAACAGAAAACTGGGAGGAGGAGGGTTGAGTAAAAATGCAGAGTTGTTACAATGCATTTAACCTTAAGAGAGAGTAGAAGTCAGTGAAATCAGAAAGCAAAAAGAAGTCAAAACTGACGCTACAGAAATATAAAGGATCATAAAAGATTAATTACTACAAACAATTATATGCCAATAAAATAGCCTAGAAAAAACATTCACATGCATGTGTGCTAATTCATGTCCAACTCTTTGGTAGTCTGTGGACTGTAGCCTGTCAGGTTCCTCTGTGCATGGGATTTTCTACGCAAGAATACTGAAGAGAGTTGCCATTTCCTCTTCCAAGGATCTTCCTGATCCAAGGATCAAACCCATGTCTCCTGAATTTCCTGCATTGCAGGAGGATTCCTTACCACTGAGCCAACAGGAAAGTCCTAGAAAAAAATGTTTGAATTCATAGAAAAGTACAATCTCTCAAAACTGAGCCACAAAGAAATTAAAAAAATGTGAAAAGATGATTTATCAGTAATGAAATTGAATTAGTAATAACAACAACAAAACCTCCCCCAAACAAAAGTCCAGGACCAGATGGCTTCACAGTTGAATTTTACCAAACATTTAGAGAAGAGTTGACACCTATTTTTCTTAAACTATTCCAAAATATGCAGAAGAAGGAATGCTTCCAAATTCATCCTATGAAGCCAGCATCATCCTGATACTAAAGCCAAACAAAGATATCACAAAAAAAGAAAATTAAAGGCCAATATCACTGAGGAACATAGATGCAAAAATCCTCAACAAAATACTAGCAAACTGAATTGAGCAATGCATTAAAAGGATTATAAATCATGATTAAGTGGGATTTATCCAGTATGGTCCAGTATCACAAATCAATCAATATGACATACCTTATTAACACATAGAAGAAGAAAAATCACATGATCACCTCGAAAGACCCTATGTAACAAGTCTGC
The DNA here is from genome assembly GCA_006410675.1 of Oreotragus oreotragus. NCBI lineage: Eukaryota > Metazoa > Chordata > Mammalia > Artiodactyla > Bovidae > Oreotragus > Oreotragus oreotragus. The sequence goes on along the minus strand of SJYX01023815.1, from coordinate 168,873 downwards.
AGCTAACATTGTACTCAGCTATGAAAAGGAGAAAGTATTTCTTCTATATTAGGAACAAGGCATGGATGACCATCCTTGCCACTTTTATTCTACATAGAATTGAAGTTCCCAACCACAATAATCAAACAAGAAAAAGGAATTTTTGATTCTTGAAAAAAAAGAATCAAAACTGTCACAGTTTGCAGATGACATGATATACATAAAAATTCCTAAAGATGTCACGCACACACACACACACAAACTACTAGAACTCACCAATGAAATCAGTAAAGTTTCAGGACACAAATTCAATATATAGAAATACATTGCATTTCTATACATTAAGAAATACCACAAAGAGAATTTAAGGAAACAATCCCATTTAACATCACATCAAAATGAATTAAATACCTAGAAGCAAATTTAATTAAGGAGGCAAACGATCTGTACATAGAAATCTATAAGGCACTGATAAAATAAATTGAAGTTGACATACACAGATAGAAAGATATACCATGTTCATGAACTGGAAGAATTAACATCTACTTCTGCTTCATTGCAGAATCTGCCTGAAATGCAGATCACGGGTTCGATTTCTTCTGGGTTGGAGAGATCATCTGGAGAAGGGAATGGCAACTCACTCCAGTATTCTCACCTGGAGAATCCCATGGACAGAGGAGCCTGGCAGGCTACAGTCCATGGGATCACAAGAGTCGGACACGACTTAGCAACTAAACCATCTGCTTCACTGACTACACTCAAGTCTTTGACTGTGTGGATCACTAACAAACTGTGGAAAATTCTTATAGAGATGGGAATACAAAACCACCTGACCTGCCTCCTGAGAAATCTGTATGCAGGTCAAGAAGAAACAGTTAGAACTGGATGTGAAACAATGGACTGGTTCCAAACTGGGAAAGGAGAATGTTAAGGCTGTATATTGTCACCCTGTTTATTTAACTTATATGCAGAGTACCTCACAGTAAATGCTGGGCTGGATGAAGCACAATCTGTACTCAAGACTGACAAGAGAAATATCAATAACCTCAGATATGCAAATGACACCATCGTTATGGCAGAAAGAGAAGAGGACCTAAACAGCCTCTTGATGAAAGTGAAAGAGGATAGTGAAAAAGGTGGCTTAAAACTCAACATTCAAAAAATGAAGATCATATCATCCAGTCCCATCACTTCATGGCAAATAGATGGGAAAACAATGGAAACAGTGACAGACTTTATCTTCTTGGACTCGAAAATCACTGCAGATGGTACTGCAGCCATGAAATTAAAAGATGCTTACTCCTTGGAAGAAAAGCTACGACCAACCTAGACAGAATATTGAAAAGCAGAGACGTTATTTTACTGACAAAGGCTCGTTCAGTCAAAGCTATGGTTGTTCCAGTAGTCGTGTATGGATATGAGAATTGGACCATAAAGAAAGCTGAGCACCAAAGAATCGATGCTTTTGAACTGTGGTGTTGGAAAAGCTTTGGACTGCAAGGAGATACAACCCATCAATCCTAAAAGAAATCAGTCCTGAATATTCATTGGAAGGACTGATGCTGAAGCTAAAGCTCCAATACTCTGATCACCTGATGTGAAGAACTGACTCACTGGAAAAGACCCTAATGCTGGGAAAGATTGAGGACAGGAGGAGAAGGGAACAACAGAGGATGAGATGGTTGGATAGCATCACTGATTTGATGGACAAGAATTTTAGCAAGCTCTAAGAGTTGGCGATGGACAGGGAAGCCTGGCATGCTGCATTCCCAGGGGGTCACAAAGAGTTGTACACAACTGAGCTACTGAACTGAACTGAATATTTTTAACATTACCATATTATCCAAGGCATTATACAGTGCAATTTCTATCAAAATGCTAGTGGCATTTATCACAAAACTGGAATAAATAATTCTAAAATTTGTACAGAAATAAAAATACCCCAAATAGCTAAAAAATCTTGAGAAAGAACAAAGCTGGAGGTATTACACTTCTTGATTTCAAGTTATCAAAGCCACAGTCACATAAAGAGTATGATATTGGCACCAAAACAGACACAGAGATAAGTGAAATAGAATAGAGCCATCAGAAATCAACCCATACTTATATGGGCGATTAAGCTATGACAAGGAAATAAGCATATACAGTGAAGATAAGACAGTCTCTTCAAGATTGCTTTTGCTATTCAGAGTCTTTTGTGTTTTAATGCAGAGCATAAAATTTTTTGTTCTAGTTCTGTGAAAAATTCTAAGCTGGAGAAAACAGTTTCCCTGACTCCAGACTATATTACAAACCTGCAGTAATCCAAAAGTACGGTACTGAAACAAAAACAGTAATATCGATCAGTGGAACAGAATAGAAAGTTCAGAGATAAACCCACACTCATAGGGGCACCTAATCTATGACAAAGGAGGCAAGAATATAGAATGGAGAAGATGGTATCTTCAATAAGTGGTGCTGGGAAAACTGGACAACTATATGTAAAAGAATGAAATTATATTACCTATTAGCATATATAAAAAAAAAAAAACTCAAAATGGATTGAAGACCTAAATGTAAGGTTAAACACTATGAAATCCTTAAAGGAAAATATAGACAGAACACTCTTTGACATAATTCATTACAAGATCTTTTACAACTCACCTCCTAGAGTCATGAAAATAAAAGCAAAAATCAATAAATGGGATCTGATTAAACTTAAAAGCTTTTACATAACAGAGGAAACTATAAACAAAATGAAAAGACAATGCTCAGAATGGAAAAAATATTAGCAAATGAAACAACTGACAAAGAATATGCAAAACATAGAAAGAGTTCATGCAGCTCAAAAAAACCCCAAAAAAACAAAAAAACAAATAACCAACAAAGCCCAAACAACCCAATCAAAGAATGGGTAGAAGTCCTAAACAGACATTTCTCCAAAGAAGACATAAAAATTTATTAGAGAAATATCTATCAAAACTATAATAAGGTATCATCTCACACCAGTCAGAATGGCTATCAGCAACAAATCTACAAACAATAAATGCTGGAGGGGGTGTGGAAAAATGGAAAACCTTCTTTGCTATTGGTGGGAATGTAAATTGGTATAACCACTATGGAGAATAGTTTGGAGGTTCCTTAAAAACTAAAATTAGAGCTATCATGTGGTCCAGAAATCCTACTCCTAGGCATACATCCAGAGAAAATCATAATTTAAAAGGATGCAAACACCAATACAGTATACTAACACATATATATGGAATTTAGAAAGATGGTAAGGAGGACCCTGTATGCAAGACAGCAAAAAAGACACAGATGTGTAGAGCAGACTTTTGGATTCTGAGGGAGACGGAGAGAAAGAGGGAGAGGGTGGGATGATTTGGGAGAATAGCATTGAAATATGTATACTATCATGTAAGAAACGAATCGCCAGTCTATGTTCGATGCAGGATGCAGGATGTTTGGGGTTGGTGTATGGGGATGATCCGGAGGGATGATGTGGGGTGGGAGGTGGCGGGTGGTTCATGTTTGGGAGTTCATGTACACCCATG
>SJYX01023815.1:134447-162618 GCA_006410675.1 Oreotragus oreotragus | reverse complement strand
AAATTTGGCCTTGGAATGCGGAATGAAGCAGGGCAAAGACTAATAGAGTTTTGCCAAGAAAATGCACTGGTCATAGCAAACACCCTCTTCCAGCAACACTAGAGAAGACTCTACACATGGACATCACCAGATGGTCAACACCGAAATCAGATTGATTATATTCTGTAAAGTAAAATAAAAAAAAAATTTTTAATAAATAAATAAATAAATGAAATAAATGAATTTTTTAAAAAGTGGAAAAAAAAAAAGGATGCATGCACACTGGTGTTCATTACAGCACCATTTACAATCGCTAGGACATGGAAGCAACCTAAATGGCAATCCACAGATGAACAGATAAAGAAGATGCAGTGCATGTTATACAATGGAATATTCAGTTCAGTTCAGTTGCTCAGTCGTGTAAGTGGAATATTATTCAGCCATAAGAAGGAATGAAATTGAGTCATTTACAGAGAAGTGGATGGACCTAGATATTGTCATACAGAGTGAAGTAAGTCAAAAGAGAAATCAAATATCATATAATGCCACTTATATACGGAATCTAGAAAAATGGTAGAGATGAACTTATTTGCAAAAGCCATATATGACAACCCCACAGCAAACATTATCCCCAATGGCAAAAAAAATAAAAAGCATTTACTCTAAAATCAGGAACAAGCCAGGGTGCCCACTCTCACCACTACTATTCAACATAGTCTTAGAGATCCTAGCCACAGCAATCAGAGAAGAAAAAGAAATACAAGGAAAAAAAGATTGGAAAAGAAGTAACACTCTGTTTGCCGATGACATGATCCTTTACATAGAAAACCCTAAAGATGCTGCCAGAAAATTACTAGAGCTAATCAATGAATATATTAAAGTCACAGGATATAAAATTGATACACAGAAATCCCTTGTACTTCTATATGATAACAACAATGAAATCAAAAAGAGAAATTAAGGGAAAAAATCCCATTCACCATTACAATAAATAAATAAATTTATCTAAAATAAATAGGAATAAATTTATCTAAAGAAACAAAAGACTGCTATACATAAAACTATAAGACACTGATGAAAGAAATCAAAGATGACACAAATATGCCATGTTCTTGGATTGGAAGAATCAATATAGTGAAAACGAGTATACTACCCAAAGTAATCTATAGATTCAATGCCTGTCTCTTATACACATCTAGATGTGTATAAGAGACAGAGAAAATACTTGAATAAAGTCACAGGATATAAAATTGATACACAGAAATCCCTTGTACTTCTATATGATAACAACAATGAAATCAAAAAGAGAAATTAAGGGAAAAAATCCCATTCACCATTACAATAAATAAATAAATTTATCTAAAATAAATAGGAATAAATTTATCTAAAGAAACAAAAGACTGCTATACATAAAACTATAAGACACTGATGAAAGAAATCAAAGATGACACAAATATGCCATGTTCTTGGATTGGAAGAATCAATATAGTGAAAACGAGTATACTACCCAAAGTAATCTATAGATTCAATGCAATCCCTATCAAACTAACAGCAATATTTTTCACAGAACTAGAACAAATAATTTCACAATTCGTATGGAACCCAAAAGACCCCAAATAGCCCGAGCTATCTTGAGAGAGAAGAATGGAACTGGAGGAATCAATTTTCCTGACTTCAGCCTATACTACAAAGCTGCAGTCATCAAGACAGTATGGTACTGGCACAAAGACAGAAATATAGATCAATGGAACAAAATAGAAAGTCCAGAAATAAATGCACACACCTAACAGTTTATATTTGACAATGGAGGCAAAGACATATAATGGAGAAAAGATGGTCTCTTACACAAGTGGTGCTAGGAAAACTGGCCAGTTCAGCTCAGTTCGGTCGCTCAGTCATGTCCGACTCTTTGTGACCCCACGAATCACAGCACTCCAGGCCTCCCTGTCCATTACCAACTCCCAGAGTTCACTCAGACTCACATCTATCGAGTCAGTGATGCCATTCAGCCATCTCATCCTCAGTTGTCCCCTTCTCCTCCTGTCCCCAATCCCTCCCAGCATTAGAGTCTTTTCCAATGAGTCAACTCTTCACATGAGGTGGCCAAAGTATGGAAAACTGGTCAACTACATATAAAAGAATGAAACCGGAACACTTTCTTACATCATCCACAAAAATAAACTCAAAATGGAGTAAGTACTAACTGTAAGACCAAAAACTATGAAACATAGGCAGAACATTCTCCAAAATAAGTCACAACAAGATCCTTTATGATCTACCTCCCAAAGTAATGGAAATAAAAAATAAAAATATATGGGACCTAATTAAACTCCAAAGCTTTTGCACAACAAAGGAAACTATAAGCTAGGTTAAAAGACAGCACTCAGAATGAGAAAAGATAATAGCAAAGGAAACAATTGCAAAGAATTAATCTCCAAAATATACAAGCAGCTCAATACCAGAAAAATGAACAACCCAATAGAAAAGTAGGCAAAAGACCTAAACAGACATTTCTCCAAAGAAGACATACAGATGCCTAGTAAACACATGAAAAGATGCTCAACATCACTCATTCAGTTCAGTCTCTCAGTTATGTCCAACTCTTCGCCACCCCATGGACTGCAGCACGTCAGGTTTCCCTGTCCATCACCAACACCTGGAGCTTGCTCAAACTCATATCCATCAACTTAGTAATGCCATCCAGCCATTTCATCCTCTGTCATCCCCTTCTCCTCCTGCCTTCAATCTTTCCCAGCATCAGGGTCTTTTCCAATGTGTCAGTTCTTTACATCAGGTGGCCAAAGTATTGGAGTTCAGCTTCAGAATCAATCTTTCCAATGAATATTCAGGACTGATTTCCTTTAGAATTGACTAATTTGACCTCCTTGCAGTCCAAGGGACTCTCACAAGGCTTCTCCAACATGACAGCTCAAAAGCATCAATTCTTCCAGGGTCAGATTTCTTTATGGTCCAACTCTCACATCCATACATGATTACTGGAAAATTCATAGCTTTGACTAGACAAACCTTTGTTGGTAATGTCTCTGCTTTTTAATATGTTGTCTAGGTTGGTCATAGCTTTTCCTCTAAGGAGCAAGCATCTTTTAATTTTATGGTTGTAGACACCATCTGCAGTGATTTTGGAGCCCAAGAACATAAAGTCTTGTTTCCCTATCTATTTGCCATGAAGTGATGGGACTGGATGCCATGATCTTTATTTTCTGAATATTGAGTTTTAAGCCAACTTTTTCACTCTCCTCTTTACTTTCATCAAGAGGCTCTTTAGTTCTTCTTTGCTTTCTGACATAAGGGCGGTGTCATCTGCATATCTGAGGTTATTCTTTCTCCCAGCAATCTTGATTCTAGCTTGTGCTTCACCCAGCCAGGCATTTTGCATGATGTACTCTGCATGTAAGTTAAATAAACAGGGTGACAATATACAGCGTTGACGTACTCTTTTCCCAATTTGGAACCAGTCTGTTGTTCCATGTCTGGTTCTAACTGTTGCTTCTTGGCCTGCANTTCTAGCTTGTGCTTCACCCAGCCAGGCATTTTGCATGATGTACTCTGCATGTAAGTTAAATAAACAGGGTGACAATATACAGCGTTGACGTACTCTTTTCCCAATTTGGAACCAGTCTGTTGTTCCATGTCTGGTTCTAACTGTTGCTTCTTGACCTACACACAGATTTCTCAGGAGACAGGTAAGGTGGTCTTGTATTCCCATCTCTTGAAGAATTTTCCACAGTTTGTTGTGATCCACAGTATTTTTAACTTAATTACAGATGTTGCCCAAATTTCACAGAATTTTATGCTCTTGTCCATTATTTGTTTTTACATCTTATTCAAGATTCCACATTATGGTTGGTTACATTAAGCAGCTATCACTTGCATACAACATATTCTGATAAATTCTCTTATCATTTTTATTCTGTTACAAATATTTTCTTTTTTTTTTTTTTTTAATTTTTTTATTTATTTATTTTTTTTTAAATTAATTTTTTTACACGAACTCCCAAACAGATGATCTGGAGGGATGATGTGGGGTGTTACAAATATTTTCTAACTTTCCTTGTTATCACTTCTTAGATAAACCCATCATTTAAAAGCACATCTTTAATTTTCAAATACGTGGGCTTTTTAAAGTATCTCTGATATTAATTTCTCATTTGATATTACCTTCTCATTTAAATGCTTTCTTCTCTGTAATCGCCCTCTGTGCTTTTCAATCTTTTACCTTTATTAAGGCTTTCAGTGGGTAAGTCAAAGATCTCTCTTGGTAAATGTCACATTGCACTTGAAAATATGTGGGTTATTTTCAAATATCTTTTGATATGGATTTCTAGCATAATTCTACAGTGATAAAAAAACACACTCTATGATTTCAATGCCTTTAGACCATGAAATTTTACACCTTGTTTTACGTCCCTGGATGTATTCCAGTGTCTCCTGCTTAGTCTATGGGAACTTGAATAGAGTTTGTTCCCTGTGGTTGTGTGAAAATTGTATAAATCTTAACTATGTTGAATTGGTTCATAGTGCTTTTCAGGTCTACTCTAGCCTTCTACCCTTCTGTCTATTCATTCTATTAACTTTTGAGAATTGGATAATGAAACTCAATCTAAAAATCTTAGTTTATCTACTTAAAACATAACTGTAATATATAGTGAAACTATATGTAACTTTGTTCTAAAGAAATATTTTTAGGTAACCAAATAGAATGGTTGGAATCAAAAATTACAAAACTGAAAAATAAAATTTACTGGAAGGATGCAATAGTATACTTGAGCAGGCAGGATAAAGATTCAGTAAACTTAAAGATAGCCCAATTGAGATTATCCAATCTAAAAAAGTGAAAAAAAAAAAAGAAGAAGAATGAAGAAATATGAACAGAGCATAAGAGACCTGTGAGACAACACCCAAATACCGATGTATACACAATAACAGTTCAAAATGGGAGAAGAGGAAAAGTGAGAGAAAGGAGAATAATAAATATTTGATGGCAAAATATTCCTAAATTTGATTAAAATATTAATCTACACATCTAAGAAGCTTAACAAACTCCAAGTAGAATAAACTTAAATATCCACACAAAAATCATGATTGAATCATTGAAGGTCAAAGACAAAGAGAATCCTGAAAGCAGCAGAGAAGCAGTTGATTATGTACAACGAATCCTCAAAAAGATTAACAACAGATTTCATATTAGAAGCCACAGAGTCCAAGAGGCACTGGGCTGGCATTTTCAAAATATGAAAGGGAAAAAACCCGTTAACCAAGAATTTTTATTATGATTATTATTTTATTTTGTTTAATTTACAATACTGTATTGGTTTTGCCATACATCAACATGAATCCACCATGGGTGTACATAAGTTCCCACTCCTGAACCCCCCTCCCACCTCCCTCCCCATACCATCCCTCTGAGTTATCCCAGTGCACCAGCCCCAAGCATCCTGTATCCTGCATCAAACCTAGACTGGTGATTTGTTTCTTATATAATATTATATATGTTTCAATGCCATTCTCCCAAATTATCCCGCTCTCTCCCTCTCCCACAGAGTCAAAATATATATAAGATATATATATATATAATATTATTATCCTTTGAAAATGAAAGAAAAATTAAGACAGAGAATATCTCCTGTAGACTTGCTTATGAGACATACTTTAAGGGAGTCTTTCAGGCTGAAGTGAAATGACACTAGACAGTATATTGAATATATATGAGCAATTAAAAGTAACTACATCCATAAAAGGGGCTTCCTAGGTGGCGCAGCAGTAAAGAATCTGCCTGCCAATGCAGGAGACTCAAGAGATGCAGGTTTAATCCCTGGATTCAGAAGATACCTTGGAGTAGAAAATGGCAACCCTCTTCAGTATTCTTGCCTGGAAAATTCCACCGATAGAGGAGCCTGTCCGGTTGCAAAGAGTTAGACATGACTAAGCAAATGAGTACACACACACACACACACATCCAAAAAAACCGATAACTGTGTATGTGTGTGTGTGTGTATCCATAAATATAAATTACAACATAAATATGTTTGTGTGTAAATTTTTTTCTCTTTCTTAAAAGACGACCACATAAAGCAATAATTACAAATATATGTGGTGTTTACACAATGTATAAACATGTAATTTAGGATGTTAACAGCATACAAGAGTAAGGTAATAGCGTTGTATTGCAGCAATGCAGCATCCAGTCCCATCACCTCATGGCAAATAGAGGGGGAAACAATGGAAACAGTGAGAGACTTTACTGTTTCAGGCTCCAAAATCTCTGCAGACGGTGACTGCAGCCATGAAATTAAAAGATGCTTGCTCCTTGGGAGAAAAGCTATGGCCAACCTAGACAGCATATTAAAAATCAGAGACATTACTTTACCATCTAATCAAAGCTATGGTTTTTCCAGTAGTCATGTGTGGATGTGAGAGTTGGATTATATAGAAAGCTGAGCACTGAAGAATTGATGCTTTTGAACTGTGATGTGGAGAAGACTCTTGAGAGTCCCTTGGACTACAAGGAGATTAAATCAGTCAATCCTAAAGAAAATCAGTCCTGTGTATTCATTGGAAGGACTGATGCTGAAGCTGAAGCTCCAATAATTTGGCCTCCTGACGCAAAGAGCTGACTCATTGGAAAAGAACCTGATGCTGGAAAAAATTAAGGCAGGAGGAGAAGGGGATGACAGACGATGAGATGGTTGGATGGCATCACCAGCTCAATGAAGATGAGTTTGAGCAAGCTCTGGGAGATGGTGAAGGACAGAGAAACCTGGCATGCTACAGTCCATGGGGTCACAAAGAGTTGGACACATCTGAGTGTTTGAGTGACAGCAACAACAATGTTTGCACACTAGTGAAATTAAGTTGGTATTAATCCAAAGAAGAATTTTATTAAGATGTTAATAGCAGTCCTTAAGGAAACAACTAAGAAAATAATTTAAAAACATACAAGAAATGACAAGAATTAAAAAATGGTACGAAAGACATACAAGAAATGACAAGAATTAAAAAATGGTACGAAAGAAAATATGTAACACAAAATGAGATATTAATGTCAGAATTAAGAAACCCATACAAGACATATGAAAACAAACAGCAAAATGGTACAATAGTACAAAATCCTATTGTACCAATAATTCCCTTAAATGTAAATAGATCAATTTTTAAATTTAAAGGCAGAGATAGGGAGATATGTGCTACCTATATAAAAGACTGTTTATTACAAAAGACAAATNCCACTCCTGAACCCCCCTCCCACCTCCCTCCCCATACCATCCCTCTGAGTTATCCCAGTGCACCAGCCCCAAGCATCCTGTATCCTGCATCAAACCTAGACTGGTGATTTGTTTCTTATATAATATTATATATGTTTCAATGCCATTCTCCCAAATTATCCCGCTCTCTCCCTCTCCCACAGAGTCAAAATATATATAAGATATATATATATAATATTATTATCCTTTGAAAATGAAAGAAAAATTAAGACAGAGAATATCTCCTGTAGACTTGCTTATGAGACATACTTTAAGGGAGTCTTTCAGGCTGAAGTGAAATGACACTAGACAGTATATTGAATATATATGAGCAATTAAAAGTAACTACATCCATAAAAGGGGCTTCCTAGGTGGCGCAGCAGTAAAGAATCTGCCTGCCAATGCAGGAGACTCAAGAGATGCAGGTTTAATCCCTGGATTCAGAAGATACCTTGGAGTAGAAAATGGCAACCCTCTTCAGTATTCTTGCCTGGAAAATTCCACCGATAGAGGAGCCTGTCCGGTTGCAAAGAGTTAGACATGACTAAGCAAATGAGTACACACACACACACACACATCCAAAAAAACCGATAACTGTGTATGTGTGTGTGTGTGTATCCATAAATATAAATTACAACATAAATATGTTTGTGTGTAAATTTTTTTCTCTTTCTTAAAAGACGACCACATAAAGCAATAATTACAAATATATGTGGTGTTTACACAATGTATAAACATGTAATTTAGGATGTTAACAGCATACAAGAGTAAGGTAATAGCGTTGTATTGCAGCAATGCAGCATCCAGTCCCATCACCTCATGGCAAATAGAGGGGGAAACAATGGAAACAGTGAGAGACTTTACTGTTTCAGGCTCCAAAATCTCTGCAGACGGTGACTGCAGCCATGAAATTAAAAGATGCTTGCTCCTTGGGAGAAAAGCTATGGCCAACCTAGACAGCATATTAAAAATCAGAGACATTACTTTACCATCTAATCAAAGCTATGGTTTTTCCAGTAGTCATGTGTGGATGTGAGAGTTGGATTATATAGAAAGCTGAGCACTGAAGAATTGATGCTTTTGAACTGTGATGTGGAGAAGACTCTTGAGAGTCCCTTGGACTACAAGGAGATTAAATCAGTCAATCCTAAAGAAAATCAGTCCTGTGTATTCATTGGAAGGACTGATGCTGAAGCTGAAGCTCCAATAATTTGGCCTCCTGACGCAAAGAGCTGACTCATTGGAAAAGAACCTGATGCTGGAAAAAATTAAGGCAGGAGGAGAAGGGGATGACAGACGATGAGATGGTTGGATGGCATCACCAGCTCAATGAAGATGAGTTTGAGCAAGCTCTGGGAGATGGTGAAGGACAGAGAAACCTGGCATGCTACAGTCCATGGGGTCACAAAGAGTTGGACACATCTGAGTGTTTGAGTGACAGCAACAACAATGTTTGCACACTAGTGAAATTAAGTTGGTATTAATCCAAAGAAGAATTTTATTAAGATGTTAATAGCAGTCCTTAAGGAAACAACTAAGAAAATAATTTAAAAACATACAAGAAATGACAAGAATTAAAAAATGGTACGAAAGACATACAAGAAATGACAAGAATTAAAAAATGGTACGAAAGAAAATATGTAACACAAAATGAGATATTAATGTCAGAATTAAGAAATCCATACAAGACATATGAAAACAAACAGCAAAATGGTACAATAGTACAAAATCCTATTGTACCAATAATTCCCTTAAATGTAAATAGATCAATTTTTAAATTTAAAGGCAGAGATAGGGAGATATGTGCTACCTATATAAAAGACTGTTTATTACAAAAGACAAATAACCATGTTCTAAACCACAACTCTTATACAAAAATTGACTTAATTTCAATCATAAATTTAAACATAAAATTATAAAACATTTCAAAGAAAACATGAGAAAATCTTCAGGACAAAGGGATAGGTGAACATGTTCTTAGAAATGATGTCTAAGCACGATTCATCAAAATAAAAAAATCAATAATTTAGGCTTTAACAACATTCAAAATGTTTACTTTGTGAAAGATTCTGTTAAGAAGATGGGAAAAAAAAATTCAGACCATATATTTAACAGACTTCTTATGTAGTTATATATAAAGAACTTTCAAGATTCATTACATACACAAATAAAAAACATTAAAGAAACAAATAACTCAGTTAGGAAATGGTTAAAAGACACAGAAACTTCACTGAAGAAGATATATAGATGTCACGTAAGCCAATAAAAATATGTTCTCACTAGTCATTAGGGAAATGCAAGTTAAAGTTAAGATGAACACCTATTAGATTGGCTAAGAACACTAAGTATTCTCAAGGATGGAAAGCAACTGGAATTTTCATACATTGATAGTAGGAATACAAAACTGTATAAGCATGAAGTAAAAGTGTGTAATTTCTTATAAATGCAAGCATACTTTTCCCCATGACTCAGCAATTCCACTCATAGGTATTTATCCCAGAAAAGTTAAAAAACAAACAGAAACCCTACATCAACATGAAGATATATGCAGTTGTTACAGTTCAGTTTTTGGGCTCCAAAATCACTGCAGATGGTGACTGCAACCATGAAATTAAAAGACGCTTACTCCTTGAAAGAAAAGTTATGACCAACCTAGATAGCATATTCAAAAGCAGAGACATTACTTTGCCAACAAAGGTCCGTCTAGCGATTCATGGGGTCACAAAGAGTCAAACACTACTGAGCGACTGAACTGAACTGAATTCAGTTCAGTCACTCAGTCATGTCAAACATTTTGCAACCCCATGGACTACAGCACTCCAGGCCTCCCTGTCCATCACCAACTCCTGGAGTTTACTCAAACTCATGTCCATTGAGTTGGTGATGCAATCCAACCTCCTCATCCTCTGTCATCCGCTTCTCCTCCTGCCTTCAATCTTTCCCAGTATCAGGGTCTTTTCCAATGAATCAATTCTTTGCATCAGGTAGCCAAAGTATTGGAGCTTCAGCTTCAGCACCAGTCCTTCCAATGAGTATTCAGGACTGATTTCCTTTAGGATTGACTCGTTTGATCCCCCTTGAAGTCCAAGGGACTCTCAAGAGTCTTCTTCAACACTGCAGTTGAAAAGCATCAATTCTTTGGCACTCAGTTTTCTTTATGGTCCAACTCTCACATCCACACATGACTACTGGAAAAATTGTAGCTTTGACTAGGTGGACCTTTGTCAAGAAAGTAATGTCTCTGCTTTTTAATATGCTGTCTAAGTTGGTCATAGCTCTTCTTTCAAGGAGCAAGAATCTTTTAGTTTCACGGCTGCAGTCACCATCTGCGGAGATTTTCGAGTCCAAAAAAATAAAGTTTGTCGCTGTTTCCATTGTTTCCCCATCTATTTGCCATGAAGTTATGGGACCGGATTCCATGATGTTAGCTTTTTGAATATTGAGTTTTAAGCCAAATTTTTCACTCTCTTCTTTCACTTTCATCAAGAGACTCTTTAGTTCTTCTGTGCTTTCTGCCATAAATATTGCTGAAGCCTGGCTTGGAGAATTTTGAGCATTACTTTACTAGCGTGTGAGATGAGTGCAATTGTGCAGTAGTTTGAGCATTCTTTGGCATTGCCTTTCTTTGGGATTGGAATGAAAACTGACCTTTCCAGTCCTGTGGCCACTGCTGAGTTTTCCAAATTTGCTGGCATATTGAGTATAGCACTTTCACAGCATCATCTTTTAGGATTTGAAATAGCTCAGCTGGAATTCCATCACCTCCACTAGCTCTGATCATAGCGATGCTTCCAAAGCCCTGCTTGACTTCGTATTCCAGGGTGTCTGGCTCTAGATGAGTGGTCACACCATCATGGTTATCTGGGTCATGAAGATGTTTTTGGTATAGTTGTTCTGTGTATTCCTGCCACCTCATCTTAATATCTTCTGCTTCTGTTAGGTTCATACTATTTCTGTCCTTTACTGTGCCCATCTTTGCATGACATGTTCCCTTGGTATCTCTAATTTTCTTGAAGAGATCTTTCAGTCTGTTCAGTTCAGTAGCTCAGTCATGTCAGACTCTTTGAGACCCCATGGACTGCAGCACGCCAGGCTTCTCTACCCATCACCAACTCCCAGAGCCTACTCAAATTCTTTTCCATCATGTCGGTGATGCCATCCAAGCATCTCATCCTCTGTTTTCCCCTTCTCCTCCTGCCTTCAATCTTTCCCAGCATCAGGGTATTATCCAGTGAGTCAGTTCGTCACATCTGTTGGCCAAAGTATTGAAGTTTCAGCTTCAGCATCAGTCCTTCCAATGAATATTCAAGACTGATTTCCTTTAAGATGGACTGGTTGGATCTCCTTGCAGTCCAAGGAACTCTCAAGAGTCTTCTCCAACACCACAGTTCAAAAGCATCAGTTCTTTGGCACTCAGCTTTCTTTATAGTCCAATGCTCATATCCATACATGACTACTGAAAAAACCATAGCTTTGACTATAGATCTCTAGTCTTTCCCACTGCATTTTTTCCCTCTGTTTCTTTCCATTGATCACCAAGGAAGGCTGTTTAGAAATTTTCTGTTCATAATTATCCCAAATTGGAAAGAACTCAAATATCTTTCAGTGGGTGAATGGTTGCATAAACTGGGTTCATTCATACACTGGAATACTACTAAATAGTAATAGTGAATGCATCATTTATAGGAGCAGTATATTGAACTCATTATGCTGAGTAAGTATAGTGTCAAAAACTTGCATTCTGTATGGGTTCCATTTGTGTGACATCTTAAAAGTTCAATATATAGTGATGGGAAACAGATCTGAGGTTCTCATAGGTTAGGAGTGGGGAAAGTGTGACTCTAAAGGGACAGCACAGAGGAGTTTCTAGGATGATGGGATGGTTATCTGTATTCTCAGTAATGATGATTATGCAAATCTATCCATATATTATGACTCAAAGGACTGTGCATACAATAAAAGTCATTTTTGTTGTATACTAATTTTAAAAATGAATAAAATGAGCCATAAGTACAAAGATAAAATCAAGAGTGTTAAATTTGTATAGACTTTCTCAACTGGGCTAAAGGGAAGCTTAAGAATATAAAAACGAAACTCTGAACTAGAAGTGACTTCAAAAAGTGAGGTCTGTCTAGAAGCTATTTTAATTGTGGCTTTCAATGCAGAGAATAAATAATAGTTGGGTACAGAGAAAGCACACAAAGTGTAAAGCCAATTGAATTGGCAAATGTTATTCCTGTGTAATAAAAAGACTGAGATTTCTTTTAAAATTTTAAAAACTCCTTTGCCTCCAACTTCTTAAGGTCAAGAAGAAGGCTAAGAAAGCAACTTGCTGCCAAGGCAGATGACTTAATTTAGAAACAACCAAAGAGGATGACCACCCAGAGCCAAACATTCTAGAGCGTGAAGTCAAGCCGACCTTAGGAAACGTTACTATGAACAAAGCTAGTAGAAGTGATGGAATTCCAGTTGAACTATTTCAGTTCCTAAAAGTTGATGCTGTTAAATTGCTGCACTCAATATGCCAGCAAATTTGGAAAACTCAGCAGTGGCCGCAGGACTGGAAAAAGTCAGTTTTCATTCAAATCCCAAAGAAGGGCAAATGCCAAAAAATATTCAAATTATCACACAATTGCTTGCATTTCTCATGCTAGGAAGTTAATGCTCAAATTTTTTCAAGCTAAGCTTCAGCAGTACGTGAACTGAGAACTTCTAGATGTACAAGCAGGATTTAGAAGAGGCAGAGGAACCAGAGGTCAACTTGTCTACATCCATTGAATCATAGAAAAAGGGAGTTCCAGAAAAACATCTACTTCTGTTTCATTGACTACACTAAAGCTTTTGACTGTATGGATCACAACAAACCGTGGGAAATTCTTCAAGAGATGGGAATACCAGACCACCTGACCTGCCTCCTAAGAAACCTGTATAAAGGTCAAGCAGCAACAGTTATAACTGGATGTGAAACAATGGACTGGTTCCAAATTGGGAAAGGAGTATGTTAAGGCTGTGTATTGTCACCCTGTTTATTTAACATATAGGCAGAGTACATCATGTGAAATGTTGGGTTGGATGAAGCTCAAGTGGGAATCAAGATTGCTGGGAGATATATGAATAAAGTCAGATAGGCAGATGATATCACCTTAATGGCAAAAAGTGAAGAGGAACTAAAGAACCTTTTGATGAAGGTGAAAGAAGAGAGTGAAACAAATGGCTTAAAACACAACATTCAGAAAATGAGGATCATGGCCCATCACTTCATGGCAAACAAATGGGGAAAAAAATGGAAACAGTGACAGACTTCATTTTCTTGGGCTCCAAAATCACTGTGGATGGTGATTGTAGCCATGAAATTAAAAGATGCTAGCTCCTTGGAAGAAAAGCTATGACCAACCTATACAGCATATTGAAAACAGACATCACTTTGCTGCCAAAGGTCTGTATAGTCAAAGCTATCTTTTTTGCAGTAGTCATGTACAAATGTGAGAGTTGTACCATAAAGAATGATGAGCACTGAAGAACTGATGCTTTCAAACTGTGGTGCTGGAGAAGACTTTTGAGAGCCCTTTGAACAGCAAGGAGATCAAACAAGACAATCCTAAAGGAAATCAACCCTGAGTATTCACTGGAAGGACTAATGCTGAAGCTGAAACTCCAATACTTTGGCCACCTGATGCAAAGAGCTGATTCATCGGAAAAGATCTTGATGCTGGGAAAGATTGAGGGCAGGAGGACAAGGGGGCAACAGAGCATGAGATGGTTGGGTGGCATCACTGAGTTAATGGAAGTGAGTTTGGGCAAACTCCAGGAGACAGTGAAGGACAGGAAAGGCTGGCATGCTGCAGTCCATGGGGCCACAAAGAGCTGGACATGACAGAGCGACTGGACAACCACAAAAGAGGATGACAGAAAAGGAAGAATTCTCAAACAGTTAAGCCACGACTTTTAAAAACCAATGGGTGGAGCAGCCACTCCAAGGGAGTAGAAACATTGCTCCATCAAGTAACACATCCAACTATTTATCCAGTGGGATTTCAGATACACCTCCCATTCTTGTCACTTTTGAATGAATGTTCTTTGTGGTTTTACTGTTTATTTCAACATATGTACAATGAGTGAGGACTGAAGATTTGGCCTTTAGTTCATTGGTCTCAGGATCAACAGGATTTGAGTCTGGAGCTGAGTGGATCACAGTTGTTAGACTTGGAGCATGAGATCACCACTGGAGTTGGGATGTAGGGATCTCATAGGGGTGTGATGTACTTTGTATGAAGGGAAAATGTAATTGTGGACAGAGGCTTGACTGTGGTAGGTTTATTACAAAAGTAGCCCAAATCGCCCAAATTCCTTACCTGTCTGTATTCATGAGTTTAGCGATATGACTTCATAGGTCATCCCATGAGGAACTAGACTATTGTTCCTCCCCTCTGGGCTGTCCCTGTGACTCACTTTTGGCCCAGAGACTGCTGAAGAAATCCTCTTGTCCCTCTCCAGTCTCATGTGGACAGAGGCTTGACTGTGGTAGGTTTATTACAAAAGTAGCCCAAATCGCCCAAATTCCTTACCTGTCTGTATTCATGAGTTTAGCGATATGACTTCATAGGTCATCCCATGAGGAACTAGACTATTGTTCCTCCCCTCTGGGCTGTCCCTGTGACTCACTTTTGGCCCAGAGACTGCTGAAGAAATCCTCTTGTCCCTCTCCAGTCTCTTTTGAACTCGGTAACCCCTGGACTGGCTCCAGTTAGCCTGCTGGAAGAGGAGAGACTACATACAGCTGAGAAAAGTTCTTCCAGCTGAGGCTAGGAGCAGTTAGCATAGCTGATCCCCCAGCTGACCACAGAAGCATGAGTTTCCCTGGCTGAAGTTAGCTGGTCTGGCCCAGATAACAAAACTGCCTAGTGCACCTATATACTCACAAGAGATTTTGTTAAATTAGGTTGTTATTTTCATCCATTAACAGGCTTAAAATGAATGATTCATTATGTAGCCATAGCTGATCCAGAAGATTCTTGGTCATTTTATTAAAACCCAGCTCATCTCAAAACCCAGGATCTGGAAATGCATTTCTCCCGATGCACCACTGTGACATTGTTTTGAGACCCTGCATGTCTCTGGTCCCTCTGTTTCCTGGGATCCCCAGAAGCTCAGGACCAAGAATTGTACTCAAAAGCCTTCGTTTTCTTCAGTCAGGAGTATTCTAGGAAATTCCCTTTCTTTTCCATTCTCCATCCTTCTTTCCTATATCCTGTTCTTCTGGATGCTTTTTTGTTGTTGTTGTGTATTGGAGTGTGCTTTATTATATCTATGTTTGTTAGGGCCAAAAATGTTATCTCTATCAATACCCTGCATGTCTCTGGTCCCTCTGTTTCCTGGGATCCCCAGAAGCTCAGGACCAAGAATTGTACTCAAAACCCTTCGTTTTCTTCAGTCAGGAGTATTCTAGGAAATTCCCTGTCTTTTCCATTCTCCATCCTTCTTTGCTATATCCTGTTCTGGATGCTTTTTTGTTGTTGTTGTGTATTGGAGTGTGCTTTATTGGCTCTATGTTTGTTAGGGCCAAAAATGTTATCTCTATCAAGGGGGACTAGGGGTCATTTGCAGAATCCCTGTCCTAAGTTCATCCTTTAGTCATTAAGAGCATTAGCGATGTAGATGTAGTGAAGTAGCACCACTGCAGAATATCAAGCAAATGGAGGCAACTCCACCTTCATGGCACAGCCAAGACTCAGGAATAAAACATAAAGGCAATTCCCAGTTGCACTGCTGATCCTGTTTGTGATGCTGATTGTCTCTCTGTGTCTCACTGTGCACCCTGTTCGCTGAACCCATGGTAGGCGAGGTGTGAGCTAAGAGGCTGGAGGGAAATGTGAGGAGCCACAGGAACTGCAGATGCATTTATCCTCTCCTGGTTGGCATACAGCCTCTCTTCTGGCAGACCCAGCAGCCATAGCAGCGGCTATAACACAACATAGCCATGACATAGCCATAACATAACCTCCTGTAACATAACCATGATGCTGCTCCAGTGTAGTCTTGGTGCAGCAACAGCCAGGGCTTGCCTGGTGAAGCTCATACAGATGTACCACACAGTAGCCTGTGACGAGGCAAGCACCTTGTACGCGCATGCACAGTGCTACGTGTGATCTCAGCTGTTACATAACCGTGCAAAGTCACTGTCCACAGAACATGGGGCAAGAGGGCATGAGAGTGTGGGTGAGAGAACCTGGCTGGTGCCATCTTGTTGATTTCCCCACACCAGTTCTCTGGGGAAGTATGGAACCACAGAGTTATTGAATGTAAACAGACATGCTCTGTGACTCGTATGTGTTTGCCAGAAGTTGAAAACAGAAGTCTAGGACTCTACACTCTCTCCTTTGAGATGGGGACAGGGTGAGGGATCAATGCCTCTAAGTGGACAGCATATATCACTACCTCTTCTCTTTTCCTTTCAGACCCTTCTGCAAACAAAGCAAAACTAACTCAACGATGTTAGGCACAAACCCTAAGATAGGTCAGATAGACCTTCTGAGGGATGTTATAGTCAACAAGACAAGATCTTCACCCTCAAATACCTTAAAGACTCACAAACTGTGAAAGTAGGGGGAAGTGCGAAACAATAAGGAATGCTGAAAAGAAGAATGCTTGGTCCATAGACTACCCACTCAGATTTACATGCATAAAGCGAGTACCGGAGCAGGGAAGCAACCTGCCAAAATGAAACAAGCAGGTAAAGTCTGAGTCGATCCAGCATCCTGAACTTCCAACCCCAAATCCTTTTCTACTACATCAGGATCCATCCAAATGACCACAAGCTCCCTAGATGGTGATGATGACAACAATGGTAATGATGATTTATTTGGATCATGGTGTAACTGAAAGCATACACATGTGTGTCTGGTACTGCTTGATAATTCTCAGTTGCTCCAGAGCTAACTCCCCATGTTCTATAACTCCCCATGGTTAAAGGAGTTCATTATTCATTTTGCCTAAAGAGAAGAAAGAACTAGATATGGAGCACCTCCTAAGGCACTGTGCTGAATTTTCTATGGAGCAGCACAGGGTCCTGAAAGACTAGATTTCTGTCATCTTTAACTCATTTTATCATGATGAAATAGTGGCCAGAGCAGACCAACTGAGGTTCCCACCTTATTTGGGCAACTGCTGCTGAAACTTCCATACTTTCTATTTTGAGGCTGGATTCTCAGTCTGAAGAATTGATTTGTGTAATTAGGCAAGCGATTTTTGTAGGAAGATTTTGCATGAATTTGCAATATAATTTTCTTTTTCTGTAACTGTTAATTGAAATCATTTATCAGGTTTTTAAGCTGAAGAAAAGTTAACTTTGAAAAAAAGGTGTGAACTGCTCATTTTTTATGCAATCTCGACATTGTCTTTGATGCACACATTAATTCCTTATTTACAGTTAAGGCTGCTGGCTTCCTCAGTGTGGGTAAGAAATGGCCTGCCTTAACCCTTAGCGGGAGGGTATTTTCAGACCCAAGATCTGCTGATAGTTGTCTTTACTCTTCATTCTCATGTCATCACCCTCAGGAAGTCTGGGGCTAAAATTACCATAAAATGATTAAATAAAAACCTTGGTCCACAAACACAAGTGTTTAATAAATATAACTATTTTTTAAATAATTCCATTTTCATCTATTTTGAGCAATCATTCTATCACCGTTGGAGAAATTTAACTTCAGCAAAGGTAAGGGCTACTTCAACCCCTTTCCTGACAGTTGCTTCTAGATGTTAAAGCTTATTTAGTACCCAGGTGCTTAATACATCAGTGTTATTTGACCACACTGACATTTACCAGGTTGCCCATTCTCATGTCTATCTGAATCATTGGTCCATTCCAATCACTACAAGGTGTCTCACATCCCCGGACCTAGAACAATTCACCCAGCAATTTCCTTGCTGCCTTTGAACACACCGGAATTGAAATGCTTCCTTCTTCTGCATTTCCCTGTCGTCTGGAAAATTCACTAAATTGCCCAAAGCATTTCTGTCTCCACTGAGCTTCCTGCTTTCCTGGTCTCTTCCCAGGGAAATGTGCAGGCCACCGTGGCTTTAGAGTTCCTACAAACTTGCCTGGGTTAGGGGACTAGGGGTCATTTGCAGAATCCCTGTCCTAAGTTCATCCTTTAGTCATTAAGAGCATTAGCGATGTAGATTTAGTGAAGTAGCACCACTGCAGAATATCAAGCAAATGGAGGCAACTCCACCTTCATGGCACAGCCAAGACTCAGGAATAAAACATAAAGGCAATTCCCAGTTGCACTGCTGATCCTGTTTGTGATGCTGATTGTCTCTCTGTGTCTCACTGTGCACCCTGTTCGCTGAACCCATGGTAGGCGAGGTGTGAGCTAAGAGGCTGGAGGGAAATGTGAGGAGCCACAGGAACTGCAGATGCATTTATCCTCTCCTGGTTGGCATACAGCCTCTCTTCTGGCAGACCCAGCAGCCATAGCAGCGGCTATAACACAACATAGCCATGACATAGCCATAACATAACCTCCTGTAACATAACCATGATGCTGCTCCAGTGTAGTCTTGGTGCAGCAACAGCCAGGGCTTGCCTGGTGAAGCTCATACAGATGTACCACACAGTAGCCTGTGACGAGGCAAGCACCTTGTACGCGCATGCACAGTGCTACGTGTGATCTCAGCTGTTACATAACCGTGCAAAGTCACTGTCCACAGAACATGGGGCAAGAGGGCATGAGAGTGTGGGTGAGAGAACCTGGCTGGTGCCATCTTGTTGATTTCCCCACACCAGTTCTCTGGGGAAGTATGGAACCACAGAGTTATTGAATGTAAACAGACATGCTCTGTGACTCGTATGTGTTTGCCAGAATCTGTGTCTCACTGTGCACCCTGTTCGCTGAACCCATGGTAGGCGAGGTGTGAGCTAAGAGGCTGGAGGGAAATGTGAGGAGCCACAGGAACTGCAGATGCATTTATCCTCTCCTGGTTGGCATACAGCCTCTCTTCTGGCAGACCCAGCAGCCATAGCAGCGGCTATAACACAACATAGCCATGACATAGCCATAACATAACCTCCTGTAACATAACCATGATGCTGCTCCAGTGTAGTCTTGGTGCAGCAACAGCCAGGGCTTGCCTGGTGAAGCTCATACAGATGTACCACACAGTAGCCTGTGACGAGGCAAGCACCTTGTACGCGCATGCACAGTGCTACGTGTGATCTCAGCTGTTACATAACCGTGCAAAGTCACTGTCCACAGAACATGGGGCAAGAGGGCATGAGAGTGTGGGTGAGAGAACCTGGCTGGTGCCATCTTGTTGATTTCCCCACACCAGTTCTCTGGGGAAGTATGGAACCACAGAGTTATTGAATGTAAACAGACATGCTCTGTGACTCGTATGTGTTTGCCAGAGGTTGAAAACAGAAGTCTAGGACTCTACACTCTCTCCTTTGAGATGGGGACAGGGTGAGGGGATCAATGCCTCTAAGTGGACAGCATATATCACTACCTCTTCTCTTTTCCTTTCAGACCCTTCTGCAAACAAAGCAAAACTCTAACTCAACGACGTTAGGCACAAACCCTAAGATAGGTCAGATAGACCTTCTGAGGGATGTTATAGTCAATAAGACAAGATCTTTACCCTCAAATACCTTAAAGACTCACCAACTGTGAAAGTAGGGGCAAGTGTGAAACAATAAGGAATGCTGAAAAGAAGAATGCTTGGCCCATAGACTATCCCACTCAGATTTACATGCATAAAGCGAGTACCGGAGCAGGGAAGCAACCTGCCAAAATGAAACAAGCAGGTAAAGTCTGAGTCGATCCAGCATCCTGAACTTCCAACCCCAAATCCTTTTCTACTACATCAGGATCCATCCAAATGACCACAAGCTCCCTAGATGGTGATGATGACAACAATGGTAATGATGATTTATTTGGATCATGGTGTAACTGAAAGCATACACATGTGTGTCTGGTACTGCTTGATAATTCTCAGTTGCTCCAGAGCTAACTCCCCATGTTCTATAACTCCCCATGGTTAAAGGAGTTCATTATTCATTTTGCCTAAAGAGAAGAAAGAACTAGATATGGAGCACCTCCTAAGGCACTGTGCTGAATTTTCTATGGAGCAGCACAGGGTCCTGAAAGACTAGATTTCTGTCATCTTTAACTCATTTTATCATGATGAAATAGTGGCCAGAGCAGACCAACTGAGGTTCCCACCTTATTTGGGCAACTGCTGCTGAAACTTCCATACTTTCTATTTTGAGGCTGGATTCTCAGTCTGAAGAATTGATTTGTGTAATTAGGCAAGCGATTTTTGTAGGAAGATTTTGCATGAATTTGCAATATAATTTTCTTTTTCTGTAACTGTTAATTGAAATCATTTATCAGGTTTTTAAGCTGAAGAAAAGTTAACTTTGAAAAAAAGGTGTGAACTGCTCATTTTTTATGCAATCTCGACATTGTCTTTGATGCACACATTAATTCCTTATTTACAGTTAAGGCTGCTGGCTTCCTCAGTGTGGGTAAGAAATGGCCTGCCTTAACCCTTAGCGGGAGGGTATTTTCAGACCCAAGATCTGCTGATAGTTGTCTTTACTCTTCATTCTCATGTCATCACCCTCAGGAAGTCTGGGGCTAAAATTACCATAAAATGATTAAATAAAAACCTTGGTCCACAAACACAAGTGTTTAATAAATATAACTATTTTTTAAATAATTCCATTTTCATCTATTTTGAGCAATCATTCTATCACCGTTGGAGAAATTTAACTTCAGCAAAGGTAAGGGCTACTTCAACCCCTTTCCTGACAGTTGCTTCTAGATGTTAAAGCTTATTTAGTACCCAGGTGCTTAATACATCAGTGTTATTTGACCACACTGACATTTACCAGGTTGCCCATTCTCATGTCTATCTGAATCATTGGTCCATTCCAATCACTACAAGGTGTCTCACATCCCCGGACCTAGAACAATTCACCCAGCAATTTCCTTGCTGCCTTTGAACACACCGGAATTGAAATGCTTCCTTCTTCTGCATTTCCCTGTCATCTGGAAAATTCACTAAATTGCCCAAAGCATTTCTGTCTCCACTGAGCTTCCTGCTTTCCTGGTCTCTTCCCAGGGAAATGTGCAGGCCACCGTGGCTTTAGAGTTCCTACAAACTTGCCTGGGTTGTTTTTCCACTCTCTGGGGCTCAGCCTAGGATACAGGTCACAGTAATCCCTGCGGGGAACATGGATTTCTCCATCTCTCTCCCCTCTCTCCAGCCTGAAATCCTTTCCTAGACTTGGGAGGAGACTCTCAGTCATAATGTTTTCTTTTAAAATATTGTCTGTACCTAGAGTCCTGCAATTTTTCCAAAGGCATTGAAATTTTTCCAAGCCTACTGAAATTCTGAAGAAAGAGATGCCTTTTCCTCCTCTGCCTTTGGGATCTTATCCTTTCTTGAAAGCAGGAGAAAATAAAAAGCCTAGTTCTCTGAATGAGGGCTAGTCAAAGATGGTGCTTGGTGATGGGGGCAGTGGGCAGGGGAGGGGGTGGTAAGTCGTATTCCAACTCCTCTAGTAAAAACCTCAGCATCACCAGGTCAAGGAAAAAGCCCCCTCTCCAGTAACTAATCCCACATTCCCAAACCTTAGCGGGGGGCCCTTGCTCTCAGGGCCTCTCTCGTCCAGGCCCAGGAATCTGCAGTATATGTGTGCTGCCTCTGGCTGGGGACTCTTCTCGTTCCACGCAGTCCCTTTCCCTACACCAAGACTGGGAACCACTCTCAGAAGTACAAGAGGAAGAAGAAACACTGAGTTCGCCCTGTGATATGATCACAAGGTGCCTGTAATTTATTTCCAGGGAACTTTGCTCAGCTATGATAAATTATAGACCACCAGGAGAGGGACAACAAGGGAAGGAAACAGGTTCACAATCATTTTCAACTTCATGGTTTACCGTCACATGGATCTACCACAATTTTATCCAATTGTTGAACATTTCTGCTGTTTCCAAATGTTTACTATCATAAACAACACCAATTTAGAGAAAAGAAAAATTATATAGGTCGGGAACTTGGATCTATATGAAGAAAGGAAGAGTGTTAGAGAAGGAATAAATGAAAGTAACATTTTAAAAACGTATTTTCTTATTCTTAATTGAGCTCATATATAACTAGTTTTTCAAAATAATAATACTGATGATATATTGGGGGATTATAACTTATAGATAAGGGAAATGAATAGCAATAAAATTGCACAGGACAGGAGGGAAGAACTGGGGACACTTATACAGTATACTTACCATGGAGTTGTATAAAGTTATTTGAAAATTGACTTAGATTAGTTGTAAATGTATAAATGTATTGTAAACTCTAGTGCAACTACTAAAAAAAAGTTTGACTGATATGCTAAGAGAAGAGACAGAGTGAAATCACATTGCTCAATTAAAACCAGAGAAAGCAGACAGAGAGGAAGGAGAAAAAAAGAAAGAACAAGGATAAGAATTTTAAAATTACAAATATGGTAGTTATTACTCCAACTACATCAATAACCACTGTACATGTGAATGGTTTAAATATACCAATTAAAAGATGGAAAATGTTGGAATGGATAAAAATAAAACTCAACCGTATGCTGTCTACAAAAAAAAGTCCACTTTCAATAAAAAAGACACACAACTAGGTTAAAAGTGAAGGGATAGAGAAAGAAATGTATCTAACACTAATCAAAATCAAATCACCATATTAATTCCAGACCAAACAGACTTCAGAGCAAGGAAAATTATCAGACATAAAGATGGGGCATTATGTAAAGATCGAAGGATAAATTCTTCAAGAAAACATGGCAATATTTAATGTGAGTCAAATACATGTGGCAAAAATGATAAAATGGTAAATAAATCCACTGTTATAGACTTCAACACCCCGGTATCAGTAATTGACAGACTCAGCAGGCTGAAAATCAGTCAAACTGAATAGAACCATCAATCAACTGGATCTAATTGACGTTTATAGACTACTTCATCCAACAATAGTAGAATACATAGTCTTCTCAAGTTCCTATGGGACGTTTGCCAAGATATACCACATTCTGGAACATATAATATCTTTAACAAATTTAAAAGAATAGGAATCATACAATGTCTGCTCTCAAACCACAATGAAATTAAACTGTAAATCAATAACAGAAAGATAGCTGGAAAATCCCCAAATATCTAGAAATGGAACAGTACATTTCTACATGACACATGAGTCAAAGAAATGTTAAAAGAAATAAAAAATAGTTTGAGCTAGGTGAAAATGAAAATGCAACTTATCAACATTTGTGAAATGCAGTAAAAGCAGTACTTAGAGGAAAATTTATAGGATTGAACGCATATATTTATAAAGAAGAATGACTTAAAATCAATAATCTGAACTTCCACCTTGGGAAACTAGGAAAAAAAGAGAAAATTAAATCCAAAGTAAGTATAATAAATGAAATAATAAAAATTAGATCAGAAATAAATGAAATTTAAAATGAGAAATCAATAGAGAAAAATCAACAGCTTGTCTTTGAAAAGATCAATTAAATTGTAAACCTTTAACCAGGCCAACCAAGAAAAAAAGAGAAAATTAAATCCAAAGTAAGTATAATAAATGAAATAATAAAAATTAGATCAGAAATAAATGAAATTTAAAATGAGAAATCAATAGAGAAAAATCAACAGCTTGTCTTTGAAAAGATCAATTAAATTGTAAACCTTTAACCAGGCCAACCAAGAAAAAAAGAGAACACATGAATTGCTAATATCAAAAATGAAAAGGAGTCTACACTACTTATTCTATGGATATTAAAAGCATAATACAGGAATATTATGAACAACTCTTCACCCATAAATTTGATGCCCTAGATGAAGTGAACTAATTCCTTGAAAGACAAATCTATTAAAACTCAGACATGGATATAGCCAATATGAATAGGTCTATATTCATTAAAGAAATTGAATCAATAATTAACAACCTTTCCAAAAAGATCACCAGTTCAGAGATGAAGTTGATCAAGCATTTAAGAAATAACTTCTATCACCTCTTTATTTATTATTATTATTTTTTAGAGCTTCCATTTTACTTTATTTTACTTTACAGTACTCTATTGGTTTTGGCATACATTGACATGAATCTGCCACGGGTGTACACGAACTCCTAAATATGAATCCCCCTCCCACCTCCCACCACACATCATCCCTCCGGATCATCCCCATACACTAGCCCCAAGCATCCTGCATCCTGCATCGAACATAGACATAGATTTGTTTCTTACATGATAGTATACGTATTTCAATGCTATTCTCCCAAATCATCCCACACTCTCCCTCCCCCTCTCCCTCAGAGTCCAAAAGTCCGCTCTACACATCTGTGTCTCTTTTGCTGTCTTGCATAGAGAGTCCTCATTACCATCTTTCTAAATTCCGTATATATGTGTTCAGTTCAGTTCAGTTCAGTTCAGTCGCTCAGTCGTGTTCGACTCTTTGCGACCCCATGAATCGCAGCACGCCAGGCCTCCCTGTCCATCACCATCTCCCGGAGTTCACTCAGACTCACGTCTATCGAGTCNCTCATGGTAGAGGCTAGTGAATGACCTCTATCCCATACACAGAATGAAAAATCAACACTTGAGGACCTTTTACCCATTGATTCCTTGCCCCCCTCTAACCCCCCCCAATAATTCAATTAGTTAAAATAATTATTTTGTTAAAAGGATTTTCTTCCCACCATGAGAACACACTTGTTGACTTGAAAAGCCTGACTCTTAGTAATGCACCTTTATTTTTAAATTAAAATGTTTCTTACTGATGAGATATTTCAGCACTTGACTCCCCAAATGCAGGGATGAAGCACCCAAGCTGAGAGCCTGAATCACTTACTCCTTTGTCCTTGTGGTCAAGAGGGCAGAACGTTTCAGAGGTTAAAATCCACGTCAACAAAGAGCATTTAGACTCTTGTTTTAGAAACGAGTGACTCATCTTTGGGTCATTTTCATGTCTTTCTGTCCTCTCTCTCTCCCCTAACCACGAGGAAACTGCAGGCAAAACACTTCTTTATCTCAACACATAAAGGACACAAATGTTGCTGATCTCGAAACCTGACTTCCTGTTATTAAGGAGGACATCCTACAATTTCATGGAGCGAGATTGCTAAGTAAAGAAGAAAGTTGAATGATTTCAGAGTTTGCTCCCTACCTACAATTAACTAGGTCACAGCTGTAAAGGAAGAGGGGGAAAAAAACCCAAATAACACTTGATTTTATTTTTTAAAAGGAAAAGCAATACATTTAACAGAGACAACTACATTGGAAGATGCAATAGAAAGTGAAAAAAAATCTCATAGGATAGTAGGCTGAGGGCTGGTGTCACAGGCCTAATTATTTTATTTATTATTTGGGCAAAGGGAGATGGAAATGATCTCCTTCATACATATAAACCCTGATCTGCCTTTAATCTGTGTAGAGGACTTCTTGCTGCTGCTAAGTTGCTTCAGTTGTGTCCGACTCTGTGCGACCCGATAGACGGCAGCCCACCAGGCTCCTCTGTCCCTGGGATTCTCCAGGCAAGAACACTGGAGTGGGGTGCCATTGCCTTCTCTGGAGGACTTCTTAGGATTACACAAAACCCATAAAGATTCCCATTTGGTTAGGCAAGGGTTAAAGACATTTTAGGAGCCTGAACTGTTTCAGGTCTGTTGGACTTCCAAATTTGGCAAATGTAAAATTCTCACAGTGGACTCTTTGACTGTAATAGGACATCAAGGTGGGACAGGCTATTTCAGAGTAGATTAGATGTTTAAGAATTTACACTCTCCGAGGAAGGAATGCTTCTCAGAAATGAAACATCTCAGTGTGCTGTGTCCTTTTCTTCCTCTCTTATGACCCCCTGACACCATGGGGCTTTCTTTGCTCACTGAGTGGGCAAGATCTATGTAAATAACGCTAACCCATCAACAAAAAATAATTTCTTACTTTCCTGCATCTCAATATAAGCAAATCTATCCCTAGAAGCCTGGCTAAAATGTGGTTCCTCATTCCTAAATATGGGTATCACACACACACACACACACACACACACTCCCATTCAAGGATGTGCTATGGAGTGGGAAACTATGAGAGTCCCAGGTGAGATGTCTGTAGAAAACCGAGGGCCTCCTTGATGACATAGATGGGTTTCTTACTTGTTATATTTCAAAGCAATGTTTCACTTAGAAAATGACTCTAGAGGGGATCTTCCTGACCCAGAGATTGAACCCATGTCTCCTATGTTGCAGGCGGATTCTTTACCACTAAGCCACCCAGGAAGCCCTGAGATGTCCTGAGTGCAACTGAATAACAGAAAAGAGCAGAAAGAAAACCAGGGGAGGTTCAGATTTTTTTTTAAGCAATAATTGTCTTTGCCTGACTCAAGGGATGTTTTCAGACATAATTACTACTTTGAAAAGAATTTGGAAAAACTCAAGTTGGAAGTAATGCCTAGCGTCATTATGAACAAAATTTGCAAGTATACAGAGACACAGGAAATGGCACACAAGGGGAGAAGTCTATTTATAGCAACCAAAGAAATATGTTCAGAAATGCAATCTAATTAACTCATCTTAATTAGCCACTAATTATTTAGTGACATCTATTTTAGAAAATGTCAGCCAGAAGATTGACTGGCTATACTCTATGTTAGGTTAAATTCAGCTACCGGAAGGCACAAATAGCTGTTTTTAAAAGATTCTCTTAGATGAGTTATGTTATGCTTTGCTGGTAGAACCAGAGGGGAAAGGTTAGTTTCTCCAGCATCCAGGCCCAGTCTGGCTGAGATCCAATGCCACGACATTTCAGCCAGAATTAACACTTTATTAAAGCCACATCTGCTTTCCTGGAGGAACTAAAGAGGATCAACAGGCAACTTATTCCAAAGTGAGCCTGAGAAGATGAGAGCAAACAAAGGGATCCACAAGAGTGAGGCAAAAAGCAGGGATGTGTTCAGAAACACCCATCAACCATATCTTCAGGTTTTGTAGAGAGCAGATTTCTATGGGTTTTGTGTACAGTTTATATTTCTGTGTCACAGACCTTATCAGCCCTTAGCACTAATTCTTATTTTTATTCTATATTCCCCACACTCCCTCCCACCCCGGGTTCCTACCCAGGATCAAACAGGCTGAAATCTATTGCACATTTAGTTCTTTCCACCAATAGAATGCTTTTGTTTTTAAATCTTCATGTGTAACCAAAATGCAAGCCTGGGTAGAACTGGAAGCTTCATTCTTTACATGAAATTGGCCCATCATTCTTTGTCTTTTGGACTCTGTGGGAGAGGGCGAGGGTGGGATGATTTGGGAGAATGGCATTGAAACATGTATAATATAATATGTGAAATGAATTGCCTGTCCAGGTTCGATGCATGATTCCGGATGCTCTGGGCTGGTGCACTGGGATGACCCAGAGGGATGGTATGGGGAGGGAGGTGGGAGAGGGGTTCAGGATGGGGAAACACGTGTACACCCATGGTGGATTCATGTTGATGTACGGCAAAACCAATACAATATTGTAAAGTAATTAGCCTCCAATTAAAATAAATAAATTTATATTAAAAAAATAAGTTAAAAAATAAATAAATATCTCAGAAATTGCTGATTCAGTTCAGACCACCACAATAAAGTGAATATCACAATAGAGTCACACAAAATTTTTGGTTTCCCAGTGCATATAAGAGCTATGTTTGCACTACACTGTAGTCTATTAAGTGTGTAATAGCATTATGTTTAGAAAATTATATATATATTATAATAGAATATTTTATTGCTAAAAATGCTGCTGCTGCTAAGTCGCTTCAGTTGTGTCTGACTCTGTGCGACCCCATAGACAGCAGCCTACCAGGCTCCCCCGTCCCTGGGATTCTCCAGGCAAGAACACTGGAGTG